>MNCI01022583.1:251468-261514 GCA_015680685.1 Gnetum montanum | reverse complement strand
TCTCCTTTCCTACTAGCGCATGACATAAAAACATAAAAGTTATAAAAATCATATGACTCAAGCTTACTTAACCATACAATTGTGACATATAGGTAATATTGGGAAGACAACTATCAACCAAGCCATCTTTGTTCCACAAGGGCGCATGACCACTTAGTCCTTGGAATTCGACTAGATCATGCATGAAATGCTTGTATTCGTATGGTTGAGCATAGGAGTACCTCGTCGCTCATCATAAATCAACTTGATGTCAAATCTACTTTCTCAAATGGAGACCTATAAAAAGAAATATTTATTATCAACCTAAAGACTTCATATATTCTATGCATTCTAATTATGTTTATAGATTGAAGAAGTCCCTTTATGGGTCAAAGCAAGTACCCAAACAATGGTACATAAAGTTTGATGAGTTTGTACATCAATAGGAATTCAAACATTCAAATGCAGGTATCATTATTTATATTATGGAAAGAAAAGGCTGATAAAGAGTAGTAATAATGTTGTTATATGTTCATGATATGGTAATAACTGAGGAGAATATGTAACTACTTAATCAAGATAAAAATTAGTTGAAAACAAAATTTGACATGTCAAACATGGGCCTACTCAGTTATTTTCTTAGTTTTAAAATTTAGCAACCATTGAATCACATACAATTAATCTAAGAGAAGTATGTCTTGACCTACTAGTAAAATACCACATGATGAATTGTAAATCAAGATTAACACTATTGGATTCAGGGAGTACACCATGGATTGATGATTCCTAGCCTATTCCTAATCCCATAGTGTCTTGGTAGTTGATTGGAAAATTAATTTATTTAACAAATACTTGTTTAAATGTTTCTTATAAAATAAATTTGTTGTCAAGGTTTAATCACAAACCTACTAGCATATAGTTTTCATTGGAAATGGGTATACTTAGATACTTAAAAGACATAGCATACTATAGTTTATATTTTGATTATTCTTCAAAGGTAGATCTCAAAGGTTATATAGATGCAAACTATGATGGTGATACATCTTCTTGATGCTTCACCACTAGCTTTCTTATTAAACATTGTGGAAATACAATTTTATAATGATCAACTAAACAAAATGGTTACTGCATTATCCTCCATAGATTATGAATATAAAGTGATAGTAAATCTTGTTATTGAAGTAAAGTGGCTTCTTCAATTATTTAAAGAACTTAAGGATGACATTTTGTTGCCAATCACACTCTTTTGTGATAACCAAAATGTAATCAAGTTAATCAAGAATCTAATGTTCCATGAACAAACAAAGCATATTGAAGTTACCATCCACTATATCCATCATCCATTTGTAAAGGGTTCATTTCTCTTATTTATGCAAATACACTGACTATTTACTAAGCCATTAAGTGTTAGAAACTTCCAAAAGTTTGTAAATGGATTGAATTTACAAAGTTTGTAATGATAAAACTCATGCTTCATTTGACAAATTGTGTTAAGGATATTCAAAATTTGCATTATGTTTTACCTATTTAACTTTTTTGTCATTATTGTTTATCATGGTGAGTTTATGGTAATACTATCTCAGTGCCTTCTTATGACACTATCATTATATTGTAATAAAACATCCAATTCAATTATATTAATCAAGGATTAATTAAGTTTTATTACTAATTTTTTAATTCAATTATAATAATTTGGTACTTGGACTTGTCATTTCATGTATCCTAAATAGTTTCCTCATGATGGATATGATGTGTGTCTCATGTCTTTTTTGTTTTGTTTAGCTACAAGGTTACTCATTGTAGATCCTAAACTTCATATGTTAAACTATTTACTCTTCCATTGATTTTTAGAGAGCTAAGTAATAATTTACTCTTCTTGTTCCAATTAAATATATGGAATTTATTTCCATACCATTTGGTTCCTGTAGATATTTGTTTTAAAATCAATCTTCTTAACTTTAAAAAGAAATTGAATCACAAGGTAGGAAGACTTACATTCATCTAATTATATATTTTGATCTTTCTAACTCATAACTTTTATTATTGTAAAAGATATTTGTTTAATGTATATCCTTCTCTACTTAATAAAAAAAGTTTAGTAAATAAAAAATTGTGTTAAAGTTGAGAATTAAAATGAAGGGGAGAATAGTAAAAATCAAGCCAAAGTAGAGGATAGAATAAAATATGCTAAATTAAATAATAAGGAAAAGCAATATGATCCATGATGGATTCCAATTTTTTAGTTTTTTTGCATATAACTATCATGAGTTAACAGTTTAAATACAGATGAAAGAATGACTTTGGTGTAAAAAAAAAGATAGAAGTAATTATAACAATTGTATTTACATGCACTAATGGTTTTATGATTGTTTTTATACATTAAAAAAATCATTATATGTTCCCAAAATAGCAACATATAGCAACTTGTATTGCCAAAATTGTATGGGTAGCTACTTGTTTAGAGGAAGCACTAGTCAACAAGCATACTAGGTAGGTGAATCTTTAAAATGAATAGGTCATTACACATTCTCTAGCTTGTGATATGTTGCTCTATTGGCAATGACATGTATAAATTCTTAATGATACATTAGCTCTAGAATTTTTTAATTCCATCACCCTCTTTGGGTACTTAAATTGATCTCATCTCTACTTTCTCTTTCTTAGAATCACTACAAAATGTTGTTGGGTTTGGACCAAATATTGATTGATATTTAGACTCTAAGTTATAAAAATTTCCATTAAGTGCATTATCAACATACTTATTTCAAGAATGTTTATGACTCCTTGGTTTGTAAAGTGGTGATACTTTCTTATTTTATAGTATCATGTTTTAGAGGTATGTAATGTAATTTTGGTTTCTTAATTAATATAATTAAACCAATAAAGAGGTCTTGACTAAGATGACATGAAAATGAGTTCATTGGTTAATTTCATCATTTTGGCATCTCTATACATGTTTTCCTTACCCACCCTTAACTCCATGAACACCATTTTAAGAATTTATTATTGAAAGAGGTGACATTCTATAATGATGATTGATGTACCAAGTATAGACCACTCTGGATTATAGAAAAAACATGATAGAGACAAAGATTTTAAAATACAAGTATTAGCATAGAAGTCAAAGGATAAAAAATCTTCCATCATCATTTTTATCCTTATTGTAGGAACTCTCGATATGAAAAATTCATCTTCATCCAATAATACTAGTGTTAACTTAAGGATCAAAAATAATATTGATAAGTAGCCTATAACTGATAGTAATTGTTCTTAATGTTATATTTATCTCAAGTGGCAAAGTAATCATAAAAGTAGGCTAGCTAAATCTACCTTTTCAAAGAAGGTTATTACTTTGTCACAATTTTCTTTTCCTATCTTAAATTTGTTTGCTCTTTTAAGTTCATGAATAGAGGTTGATAGTGGCATAAAGGTACTAGTTATAGCTCACTTAAGGGGTTAGCTCGTTATCTTGTTAAGCAAGAGGTTTCCCATTTAAGTCTTACTTTGAGTTATAATTATATTTCTCTATAATTCTTCTAAATTATTGTGTTGTATATATGTCTTGGGATATACTTACAGTCATTCTTTTGATGTTGACCTCATCCCTAAGCCCCAACAATAGTGATGTAAAGGTTGTTAAGATGGAAACTAGCTTTCCTACAAAAAGCCAAGTTTCTTTTTCTAATTTTTCAAGATTTGTTATAAGGTTGTACATCTAAATCGACATCTTCATAATTGAAGAGTTTTTTCTTTCTATGTTACTATAGAGTTTCACCTCTCCTTAGTGCTTACCATGTGATGTACTTTGAATATTTTTCTTATTACAAATTAAATTCATGACTTGGAGCTTCCAAATTAAGTATCTTACCACTAGGCTAACACCCCCTCCCTATGGATTTGATTCTAGTAAGTAGTTGATGGGATGCAATATCTTATGGGCCGTGATATTGCGTACACGATATTGCATCATCCGTGATATCGCATCCCTCGCGATATCACGTACGCGATATCGCGTTGAGCCGCCAAGTCTATAAATAAGAGGCGGCTCTCCCTTGTTTATCCATCTAAATCTAGACCCTTAGCGAAACTCTAGCAGTTTTACCTCTCCAGAGATAGAATAATTTTCATGTGCCTGCAATAGGAACTCCAAAGTGAACAGATCTTTATTTGAGAAAGTATTGTACTTGAACACAAGTTTGTGTACGGAAATAAAGATGAACTTTTGGATAAACCTTGCAGTGCATGGACTAAGCTAATTAGGATTTTAATTACTATTATTTATTGTTTATCATTTTAAATGCTTTATTAGTTAATTAAATCTCTCTCAACCCTTCTCCCATAGTTAAGTGCATTCAGTATGACCACTTCGAGCACGTGCGTTACGCTTGGTAATCCCAATAACCACTAGCATTTGGTAATGCCAGAAGGTTGCATCGGTTCAGGGTGTGAATGGCAAGTGGGAACGGATGCTGATGCTAGGTTAATTAAGGCTTAGTTAGTTAGTTAAAGTTAGTTAATTAGTCTCTTCACCCTTTACCTCATTAGCATAGGAGATAAAACATAAAAGTTATAAAAATCACATACCTCAAACTTACTTAACCATACAACCGTGAAAAATACAAGTAAGTCTGGGAAGGCAACAAATGAATAACCTTAAGTGTTCCATAAGGTGTTTAGGCACTTAGTCTACGGATTTCAACTGGATCATGCGTGTAACGCTCATATTCGTATGGTTGAGTGTAGGGATACCTTGCCACTCACCATTGGTGCCATTGCCGAGGACTAAGTGTTTGTGCACTAAGTAGAACATAGAAAATCATCCACATCGTTGGGAGCTTAAACAAACCCTTAGGGTTAATTAAACATAAAATTATATAACGGTTAATCATCACACCAAGTAAAATAACAATGTCTTCTTCTTCGAATAAAAGCACCTCACCACCTAGGGATCACACAAGAGACAATCGGCGGACTAGCACACATAACTGCGAACTTCTAGTTCCTCAAGAGTATCGGGTAGTGTATACTCATCATGATGAGTATATACCCGATTTTACCTTTATCGTCCATTAGGACGAACAGTTGCGTTGGTGAGATCTGCAAGGTAACATAGTGTTACCTCCAGATCGTGCTATCCCTAACATGCTCCTTTATGCTCTTGCACAGATAGACATGACACAGCTATACGCTGAATACATTGTAGAAGATCACGACACAAGGGATTACCATCCCACAGCAACGCACCGTCAATGGGATGCACAGCAAGAGAGTTACCACACATCGTTGAAGGGCAAAGGCCCCCGTAATGCTTCACCTGTCATAAGAGAAGTTAAGGGTGGTGAGCCTATCTCAATAGGTTCTCCATGAAATGATGTTGTCTCTCCTAATGATAGTGTCAAGGTGGGCTATCAGAACCTGCACTCTATGATACACAACCCTGGTTCTGATTCCCACGAACACCAGTTGTTCACTGAGGGTAGACAAGCACAAGATAAGGGTGAGCATTCTGATCGTCATCATGATCGGGGTAGGGAACACCAAAGAGAAGGTAGGAGACATCATCATGGCGATGGCTCTCCTTCTTCTTTCCCTTCATCACATCATTCACCCTCTCCTTCCACATCAGGGCCTAGTTGCAAAGAGCATAATGATGAGGATAAGGGTAAGAAAAATGAGAGACCGCGACAAGAGAGTCGAGAGAGAGGACGAGGGCATTCGAGAGAGTCAAGGCAAAGAAGGGAAAGTAGGGAACCACGTAGGAATCATGGACGTCATGAGAGAGATGATCATGACGAACCCCTACTAGCAACCCAGAGTATGTTAGATATTACGGAGGCTGTGAGAATACCTACAAGGCATCAAAAAAATAGCCAGATCAAGAGATTAGATATGAATAATATCCCATGATTTGAGGGGATATAATGCTGATCCGCAAAATCACTTACAGGCATTCCACGATGCCTGTGCCTTGCAGAACATTGAGAACGAGTGGCAGAAATTAAAGTTGTTTCCTAGGATGCTCATAAAATAAGCAAAGAGTTGGTACTAGTCCTTAGAGCTGGAAACCATTAGGAGATGGAGTACGATGTTAGAGTTGTTCAACAATAAATACCAAACGTACTCTAGAGTGTCCAACTTGCGTAAGCAGATCCAAGGATGGAAGCAAGGTACTCACGAACCCTTGGATGCTGCCATGGGCCAATACTATACATTGCTACATCATTGCCTGGGCCATGGTTACGCACAACGGGATCAACTCCACCACCTTGTAGATGGGCTAAGACACGGAACTAGGAGAACCCTTGGGACATGAAAAAGAGAGAGCATGGAAGAATATAACTACGATCCTTCCCTTCAGAAGAAGGAAGTAAGATTCTATGAGGAAGAGGATGAGTCACCACTTGAGGAGTTGGTGAATAGAAAAACCTTTCTACATTAGAAGTTAACAACAGAAGTGTCGACTAAGGTAGATGAAATATGGAGCTCCTTAGATAGTAAAATTGAAACTGTCTTAAAAATTATAGAGGAATCTAAGGAAGAACGAAGTAGTGACCATGATAAGAAAAACCGGAGAGATTCAAGCCATGCACGTAACAATGGTAAGGGGAAATTGACTATCATCGATGAGGTTGTGGATTCAGATATAGATAATGACGGTGGATGTGAGATCTACCAATATGACCATCCTAAGAGATGTTGTCTAATCATCTCACATCTACAAGAGTCTGGGGGTGTATGCACTCAACCCAAGAATTAACAGATGGAAAGTGCCCCAAAGGTTACCTTATCCCCAAGGTAACCTGAAGCAGTTCCACCAACCGTTAACATATTATCTAAGTGGAACTTTGCCACAACCTATTGGGCAACACCAGTAGTGGAAACACCCACAGTCATGGGGGATGCCCCTGCCTAGGCAACAATACCCTTACCGGAAACCCGATCCTTATGGCTATTACATGCAGCAGCCGGTTTCTCCAAGTGACTCTATGGGTCATGTAACCCCACAATGGAACTACCAAGTTTGGAAGTATATTAGGACTCCTTCTCCACCAGGAGACACACCACATCCATACCATCCTCCAAATCCATCCGCCACTCTTATGCTAGTAGTTCCACTACCACCTGCTCCAATGATGCAACGGAAACTCTCCACTCAATCGTAGCAACATAATGCTATGAGAGTTGTAAACCTTCAACCTGTTGCTAGTTTTGAAAACCGCACAAAGAGAAGACCTTTCTTCAGAACCAAAAGCCCAAACAAGCTCTCACAACCACAAGCGGTTGAGTCTATGCACACACCTCCAACCAATAAGACTTCAGAGCTCCCTTCAAACCAACAACAAGGCCCAACACATATGGTTATGTTAACACATACCATTACTGACTGGATCAAGGTAGGCCACCTTCCCAAGAAACTCTCTGACCCTGGAAGTCCTTTAATATACCTCCAAGTCATCGGGAACAAACCACGTAAGGCTCTTCTTGACTCAGGTTTCGGAGTCAACTTAATCTCACGAGAAATGTATCAAGCTTAGAACCTACCCCAACTCAAGAAGAGCAATATTCAACTAGAGCTGGCTGACTAGTCCATCACCATTCCCTTAGGATTGGTGGAGGACATCATTACCACTGTGTGTGGTTGGTGATACCCAGCTGATTTCCTGGTGATAGAAGTCAACAGTAACAAAGGGGACTTCCCAATTATAATGGGGAGGGCATGGCTTAGCACCATCAACACATGCCTAGGGATCTGCGATCTTTCCTTGGAAATATCTAAGGAAAACATTTATGGAAAGATCGAGAAGAAGAAGGTTCCGTGCATCACATATAGTGACTTAGAGGGTGATGACATGGAGGAATGCTCAACATCTCCTGCATGTAACTGGTGTGCCCAAGAAACTTAGATACAAAGGTGCTTGTATGTAGCAACCACACAACAAGAGAACACCTAGTGGTTGATAGCTAATCAAGAGAGCAGCCCACCAACATGCATGGAACAAACTACGGAAACAACTCACAACCACAACAGAAGCATAGATACATTAGAATATGAGTGTCGCCAACTTCCACCCCTTAATCTAAAAACATCAATTGGGAGAAGTTCGACACTTCTAAAAAATTCAAATAGATGCTCATTATTTTGGATCTCTCCCTTTCAATTTAGTCATGGGGGAGATGGCCACCTGTGCTAATCATTCAGGGCCCTCAATTCTTATAAGTTTTTGTTTTACATATTTTTGTTTTGCAGATTTTTGTTTTACAATCTCTTTAACTTTTCTTGATTTTTGTTTTACAACATCGTTATACTTTTTCATTCTATGTGTGTGTGTTATCCATATTGTCAAGTTTGTCATTTAATAAGTGTTCTTCATGTTGGTATGAACTGTTTTTTCTATTGGTTGCTAATGTTTGGTTTTTACCTTTAAGTTACAATGTTGATACTAAGGTATGTTTCTTTTGATATAGCAGGCAATGAGTTCACATCATCCAAACATCCATAAATCTCTATGGTCTCTCTTGGCTTGGAACTATACAGTCATTTTTCAATAATAAGAACTATAACAAATCGGTGATTGGGCATTTCTCAAACTAAGGAAGGACTCAAGGATTGAAAAGGGTGTGGCTTCAAGGGAACTTGATGCATTTGTGTTGGTCATTCTCTTGGGTGCTTGGATGTTTTCTTCTTGAGCCATTTCGACGTTACCCAATTATCGAGAAGCTGAGAAAATAAAAATAATAAGTCTTTGCATGGTGTGGTTCTCACACAAAAAAAAAAAGAGAAGAAGAGAAAAAGGGAAAAACAGTGAGAATTCAAAGCACACCCCTTAGACAAGATAATCATTTTGGCTACAAGCACTGGTTATGAAACTAAAATAAAACATGTTTCCTCTAACTAAGGCCCTTCTCGCTTCCTAGTCTCTCCTCCTTTGTTTTGTCGGAATGGTGGTGGCTCTTTGAGGAATGCGTTCTTGCTACTTCAAGTGGATGGATTGGCCGAATGCATTGATGTGAAGTCACTAGATGTGGTTTGTTGAGGCCAAACTTGAAATGGGATCTACTCAATCACATTAATCATGAAATACACAAGGGGTTGCACATCACCTTGTCCTTGAGGTTCCATTTCATTCTCTTCTTTCCATCCTTCTTTCTTCAATTGTCACCTCATTGCTGGTTTGTATCATTAGTGTATATTTTGGTTGACGCATTGTTTTCTTTTTGGTAAATTCTTGTGGTTAAGACTTTAACTCTTTTGCCAAATGACATTCCTAGAGCCTACGGACTCTTTGAATGTGGGTTTGTCAGGGCATTAAGGGCATGGGCCTAATTTGGGGAGGACCCACTGGCATTCCTATTTGGTGCACCAGTTAATTTCTTTCCCTTAACAGTGTTGCAATCATTGCTATTTTTTTCATTTCCATCTTGACATCCACTTCATCAACGTTACAGTTGTCTCTTTTCCTCCATCATCCTTGTTCCTTTTCTTTTCTTCCATTCTCTCGCTACCAGAGGTTCGCTCTTAGTCATGGGGGTCCTAGCCCAATTTTTTCAATTTTCTCCCAACCCCTACACCTTCGATAGTTATCATTAATATATCTCTAGATCCATATCAGCCATACCACAACTCAGCCAATGGACCTCACACCAAAGCAAGGTATCAATTGCATTATGATTTATTTACCCTTGCTAATATAAGACTGTGTTGTGTGTGCAGATGGAAATCATGCAACAATGGATTGGATTTGGAGGGAACACTTGGAATGGATCGATGCTGAAGTAGCTATGCAAGGAGCAAGATCGATGGCGTGCTTATGAATAGACAACGAAAGGTGCAATTCTCTCTTTTCTCTTCTCTCTTAGCTACCAAATAAGGTCTGATGTCAAATGTATAAGGTGTTCACTCTTGTTGTCGTGAACACCAGTTTTGTCTTGTTCTATAATGATGATCCGTTCACATGTCATCCCATTTACAATTAGTTCCATTCAAGTCAATAATCTCATACCTTCCCAATATTTTGTAAGGAACTCAAGGATGAGCTTTTATTCAATCATGGGGGTATGATGGGATG
>MNCI01022583.1:151527-251243 GCA_015680685.1 Gnetum montanum | reverse complement strand
GTTCAGGGTGTGAATGGCAAGTGGGAACGGATGCTAATGCTAGGTTAATTAAGGCTTAGTTAGTTAGTTAAAGTTAGTTAATTAGTCTCTTTACCCTTTACCTCATTAGCATAGAGATAAAACATAAAAGTTATAAAAATCACATACCTCAGACTTACTTAACCATACAACCGTGACAAATACAAGTAAGTCTAGGAAGACAACGAACGATTAACCTTAAGTGTTCCATAAGGCGTTTAGGCACTTAGTCTACAGAGTTCAACCAGATTGCACGTGTAATGCTCATATTCGTATGGTTGAGTGTAGGGGTACCTTGCCACTCATCAGTAGTAATAAGTTATAACAATTTGGAGGATGCAGGGGGATTTTTTGAAACCCAAAACATTTTTTAAGGAATATTTATTCTTAGAACATGTAGTCAAATTAGAAGTTTATAATTTACCATTAACTACACGAATTGAAGCCATAACTTAAAGCTTCCAAATAAAGAATCTTACCACTAGCACTAAGCTATAAAAGTTTTACAAGTATTTCATGCTAGTTATATATCCTAGAGGTGACATATAGTCATCTAGTTCCAATTTGAATAACCTGTCCTAAATAGCTAATTTTTAACCTTGCTAATTCATTGTTCATTAAATCCATGAATGAGAATAAAGCTCAACTAGTAAGGCTGTTGTTTTGTATGTAATAAGATGCGAGTTTAAGTTCTTCTTTTGGCTCACTATCATAAATTACATCATACACCTGTTGAGGCCAACCTCACCCATGCTAGGCATAAGGTCTTGTTTGAACAAGTTTAATATCACAAAAAATTAGAAGTCGTACAGTATTGACATGTCAAGCCCTCATGGTCTAAATTAAATGTACTTTCATGGGCTTGAATAACTCATAAATTGTAAAATGCAATGTACCTGGTCAAAGAATGCAACTATCCAACATACATCCAACTTGTGCAAACTATCCATGGGACACATGTTGCTAGATTTGCTTTCCTCTCATCTCATAGCCGTTGATTCCATTCTTGAATTTCGTGCCCGAGCTCGGTCCAACCCTATAAATACCCTATGAATTCACATAAACAGGAGGAGGGAGGCAGAGTCTGCAGAGATCATTTTTTGTTCTGCTGGTAGGCAACACAGACAGTGGAGGCATTTTCGACAGTCTTCTCTCTTCTACTGGTAGGCAGCAGAACACGGCAAGAGCGTGAAACGTGCGGTGAACATCAATAGCAGTTGCAGGCAGATTGCAGATGACAGTGTGCTTGCCCTGCAGTAGCAATTGTTGAACGATGGTTTTCTATTTTCTCAGACAGAAACAGACACGTTTTCTTTTCTTTTCTTTTTCTTTTCTGCCCACACGGTAGAGACCAACGCCCAACAGCGGCGGTGCCAACGCGGACACCGTGAGGGGTGTTATTAGAAGTCTTTCTTTCTGCCTATAAACAGAAACTTGGCAGAGACAGGTTGTATGCACATCGTTTTGTTCTTTATTTATTTTCTTTCAAACAACAGGACAGATTTTTCTCTTTGCCATCTCTAAGCGAAGAAGCAACCATGGTGGCAAATAACTTTTACAGTTTTCAATATTATTATTTGCATTTTATTTTGAATTATTTATTGTACTCTTTTAAATTGCACAAATTATTTAACTTTTCAATATTCTTATTAAATTTAAAGCTTTTAATATTTTGTTTAAAATATTGTTATTATTGTTTTGTCACATAGCCCTTTCCAGCTTAGACTATTCCCTTGTTTCCGTACCCATATGGGAGGTGCCCTAGGCGATAGTCTCCTAAAACGAGTTTTCACAAATGTTCGCGTGTTCAAAATTTACGCATCAACAACACCACATAGATGTATATCACTATAAAAAAATGTAATATATGAGATAACTATTATCTCATGTTTAAGTGTTGATGAAAGTATTGAATTGTCTATATAGCTTAGAGCTACGTATAGTGAAAATCTAAGTTGTATGATTCAAGTTACATATTCAAAGTTTTAGCTTTAAAATATGTCATATGTTAAGCAACATAGATACTTTGAATATTTAGTTCTAGCTTTACCTTGCAAGCATCTCTTATTAGCATAGGTATGTATAATCAAAATTTGAGCTTTAAATTACAAGCATTTGTCATTAGCATAGGTACATATAACCAAAGTTTTAACTTTAAATTACAAGTATCTCTCATTAGCATCAGTACATATGGTCAAAGTTTTGAGAATTAAAACTACCCCACTCCTCACCAAATCACAAGAATAAAAAATGATTAAACCATTTTCATGTTTACGTCTTCTTCTCTTCTCACATTCTTTGTGTCTTTATCCTATTTTAACAATCAAAACCACCTAACTCCTTAATAAACAATAAATAATAAAGATGAAAATGATTCAACCATTTTCATATTTATATCTTCATGTTGTCTTATAGTTGTCTTTGTGTCTTTATCTTATTTCTAGAATTAAAACTATCCTTCTCTTTACCAAATTACAAATGATAAAAAATGATTCAATCACTTTCATGTTCATATCAATTTATCTTTTGACCACCTTTATGTCTTTATCCTATGTTAACCATTAAAACCACCCCCACTAACAAGGATGAAAATGGTTCAACCATTTTTATTTTGATGTTCATATCTTCCCATCTTCATGACTTCTCATAGTCATCTTTATGTCTTTTATCTTATTTCAAGAATTAAACATTTTCATTTTGGTGTTCATATCTTCCCATCTTCATGACTTCTCATATTCATCTTTGTGTCTTTTATCTTATTTCACCAATTAACACCACCCTGTCTTCACCAAATCACACAAGGATGAAAATAGTCATGAAGGATGAAAACCATTCAACCATTTTGATGCTCATGTCTTCTCAGTCGTGCTCTTCTCAGTCGTCCTTTTTCTCTGTCCCCCAACATCGTGAACCGACAAGATCAAGTAAGAAACCTAGAACCAAAGATTTAAAATATGGCCATGACAAAAGTGTCCATATTCTACATATACTGAAACGTATGGACTTTGATCAGCCTAAAACGGCGGAAAAGGCGCATGATTCTATCCCAGAAATAGTAAATTCACACGTTAAATATTATTTATTTGAAATAGTAACCGCTACCTAAATGGAAGTGGAAAGATACGTGTAATATCCAAACACGTGTCTTTCAAATCTCTGGTAAGATTGAATTATTCCTATGCCTGCTACTGTTGCAGGTCCACTTTTACCCCCACCAAGTGAAACGCATAATCATTTAATTATTTGTTTAATTAAAAAAAATATGAGGCCGTACTCATTCTCAAATATCTAAGCTTTCCCTTACACTTTATGCAAATTCTTTTAAAAAATCTGGGAAAGAGTACTAACACAGTAAAACCTCTCAAAATTCGAATGGTAAGGCATTTGACGCAGTGGATACGTGAGCTGCAGTATCAGCAACATTTCAACGCCTAAAATTTCCATTCCGACATGAATTAGTGGGTTAGGAACTTCCTCCATAGATCAAAAAAGATAAAGAGTCCAAAATTCCATATCACGTCGTAAAGCAGAATATCGTGCCTTTCTTTCTTTCTTTCTGCTTCTGTTATGTTTTTCCTCCTATTTTATGCCGTTTTCTGGATCGAATTTGCTTTCATGTGCATTAGCTGTCTCAGTAAATTATTTATGCACGAGCAATCCGGTACTGGTACGTTATTCTAAAGGAGACCGCATTTAGATAAAGCGAAAATGCGTAGACGAGCTTTTCAAAAGTTGCGTGGACACCTGTAACGCTCATGTCAAAAGGCCATGTGCATTATTATTCCTGATTTCAGTGATTCACGCGGCAACAGTTAAAGCACCTTTTCCCTGAAATAATTGTCCTAGAATTCCCTGCCCGGCATTTCAGATGTCCTGAATGAAGAAGGGAAGGCCTCCCTTGGCTTCCCTGGATCAATATTTTTCACAACCAGGAACCAAATTCCTGGAAAGTGGCAGGAAAAGGTCTGATTGATTAAAGATTTGAAACAGTAGCAGACCCAATGGCAGTCCAAAGGTTGCCAAATCCCATATTCCTAACCGGGATCCGGAATACTGGAATTTGTCCGATGGATGAAAACAGGCTGCTGCTGCTGCTGTTGGCCTTGCCAGTTCAAAGAATACCATACAAATTCCATTCCATCACTGTCAATTTTAAATACTGTTTGTTTAAAAGTCGAAAGCCATTAGACAAACTCACTCTGCCAATTATCAAAACTTTCTGCACGGATTGGAAAACAGCAACGCAGCAAGCAAGGATATCATGGCAAGTTTGAAATAAAAATTGAAAAGACCAGCCATACAATCCAGTGCCGTTCTACTGGACAAGGGGGCCACCAAACACATACCCAGAGAGCAACTAGTGCTTAGTAGGACTGTGTGACACCTGTTGCAGCAGTTTGATGTCTACTCCAATCACCAACAGCTGTCTCAGTCCCACCAGAACCCACAACCCAGAAGAAGCCATGCAGAGGAGAAAAATAGTTACAGAAGCAGCCAGCAGAATAAGTATAAGTCGCAGCAGTTGGCTTAACAGTGGTAAAAAACAGCAGAGAGGTTTCAAGATTCTGACTTTTTGAAAACCGAAGCTGAATTGGGGGCGCATGATGATGATGATGATGATGAGGAGGAGATGGATGAGTTCCACAATGCACATACACTGCTACACAGAGTGCAGAAAATGGCCTCCACTTTGCCTGAATTATTGCCGGTCTGTAACAGTGTGCCACAGGATCCGTGCACGGGCGAGGGGCCATGTTGGTTTCTTTCTGTTGCTTTTTTGCACTGAATCAGGCCTAAAAAACAAAAATATGGAGTCTCTGCTGTTGCTGCTACTGCTGCAACTTTGAAACGCCTTGCTTCCAAAGTTGCAGAGCCAACAAACTCACTGTCACAGGTTCGCCTCGGTGTGCATAAAAATTAATTAATCTTCCCCTTTTGTCCTCCCTATTTCCCACCTTCACTTTCATGGCTTTTGCCACAGCGATGCCGTTTGTAGGCCTCCATTTGTCAAAATCCAGCGAGTCATGAGATTTGGCTTTTAGGAACAATAAAGTAATCTGAGGCATAGAAGTAGATCGGGTCCATTCAGGCACTGTTTTGTGACTATTCCCACACTAACTGCAATTCCAAGCTTTCGATCTTTAGTCAAACCCGTCTTCAAAGCTGTTATATATATGACCTTGAAACTTGCTGCTCAATTCATAATTCTCACCCTGAATTCCTGATCTGTCCTAAAGTTTTCGGGGAGCTTTTCAGTCCCAGAACCATAGAATAGATCCACAGGAATGACACATTGTTATTTGCTATGTTTCTTTTATTCTAGGGCTGGAGGGTTGTTCGGTTAGAAAACCTGGGTGACAATTTTTATATACAAGCTTTCTTTTAAGCTACTGTAACCCATCATGAATGTAGGATCCTTGAATTGTGTGCTTGCTTGGTGGGGGATCTTTGTATCATATATTGTAGAATACGGAAAAGAGAGAGATAATGACCTCGAAAATGCCTTCTGTGGAGGAATCTTGGGTTATAAAATATTAAGTTATTAACACTGAATGTGCACATACAGGCTCCTCTGCTCCTGAGAGTTGCTTTCTGTTGCTGAATTCAATTTTACAGCAACGATGCTGGCCCTGCCACCTTAATTCTTTGGCCAAAGATGAATACACACATATATATATGAGATGTTCACGAGTATTTTGGGCAGCTTAGGCATGGAAAGCTGTTGTTTCCCACCATATTAACGAAGGTGTAGATTGTAGCCCAGAGAGAAGCGTCTAGAATAGACAGGAATCCTGAATTCTGGAGGAGCATTCATGTCATGATTTCTTTGAAATCTGAGCCTTTCCCCTGAAATCCTGAATTCTGGTGAAGGGCATTCATGTTGTGATTTCTTGGACGAAGTCCGTGATGGTGTTGAGTTACTTTTGATTTGAATCATCTTTCTTTCCAAGAATTGGCTGTGTAGGTTACGGCTTCCCTTGTACCGTGGCATTTCCGATGACTGGAGGAGCATTCAATCCGCTGAAATTCAGATTGTCAGTGCCGCGACGAAATATCATGGTTGAATTGCCGTTGGTGTAATTTCTGTGATTGGGATTAGGAATTAAAGTCCGTCGGTGAAATTTCTGTAATTGGGATTAAGAATTAAAGTTAAAAAAGTTCAATTACTGACTGGGGGCGCCTTGGTTTTTTGGGATGAAATTTTGAGAAGCATGGCGGAGAGAGGGAGCGCGAGGTTTGATATTCTGCGAACATTTTCTGAGAATTTAGAGGTTCTAGAAGGACGGGAAGTGAATGGACGGCATAGGGGTAGGAAGCCATTAAAGAGAAGGTCAAGATCTGTGTCAGAGCAGAGCGACGAAGCAGAAAACAATGAACGTGCTGTTTCTGCGGTGGCTACTGGTATGGTTGTATCGAAAACAGCGAACCGGATTCCCAAATGGCGCTCAATTGGCAATTTCAGCGTCGGGGATGATGATATAACTGATGCATTTTTGGTTGACGGGACCAACTTCAGCAGAGATTCCAGTGCCAGTCTTGGCTTTTCTTTCTCCATTGGTGGCCCTGCTGTTCCTCCCCAGCTCGGTAGCCTCCTCCTGGATTTGTCTGTGAATTCTTGTTGGTTTGCTTTCTTTGTTCTTGGCAGTTTGGACTTTGGATGATGTTTTGTGGGTACTGTGAAAGTGTCTGGTTTGACTTTTTGTCAATTATTGAGAAGGTATTTATTATTTCATTTTGAGTTTGTTGTGTCATCGGATGTTTCTTGTGTTGAAGGTATATGAAATACTATGTATTGACTTTTGTCATGGTTTTTCTGTTGGACAACTATGAGCTTGGATGTTTTATTGTTTTTGGAATGGAATATGTTTGGCTTTATTAGGGGTTTCTTAATTTTTGTCATTTATGGGTTGCTTTCTTGGAGGGTTTCTTCTGTTTGCACGGGTTTTTGAATGGGATCTGTGTAATAGTTTCTTGGTTTTACTCTTTGGCTTTCATCTGTACCAGGTGGTTCTTCAATGCGTCTTGGTTAATTTTTTGTCCTTTCTTTTTAAACTGGTCTTTGCATTTGTCCTTTAATAGGTTTATTATTTCCAGGTTTCTTGCATATTGCATGGATATATTTTCAAGTTTGTATTGAATGATATGCTTCATTGCTTTTGCTGGTGCAGCTGCTCAAGAATCCAAGGTGAAAGCAGGAAGCATGGCTGTGAACGGCAATGCAGCAGCTGAAAATGGAGCTGAAATCACACTGGAAATTCAGGACCACGAAGATCATCAGAGTCGCAACAATTCTGTATCCGAGCCTCCTCTGCCCATTACTCTCAAGGTGATCAATCCTCCATGCAGCACACATTTTTAAGGACCATAACCTTTACTTTTTTTTTTCTGGGTACGTTAGAGAACCAAAATCTGAAATAAAACAATTCTCCATTTCCTAAATTCCCGTATGACAAAGACAGGACTCTGTTTTGAATGTTTCTGTAGCATCCAAAAGAAGGGCCTAGAGCTTATCGTTAACTAACTGTGTTGCTGTGTTTCACTGGCAACAGTTCACAGATGTGAAGTACAAGATCATGTTGAAGAGGACAGCATGTAGCTTTCTGAGCAAACCTAGCAGGACAAAAATTTCTCTGGTCATGGAGAAAGAGATACTTCATGGAATCAGTGGCTCTGTCATGCCAGGGGAAGTGTTGGCAATGATGGGACCTTCTGGGAGTGGCAAAACCACTCTGCTCAATCTTTTGGGCGGCAGAATTCGGAGCAATTCATCAGGGAGTATCACTTACAATGACCGACTTTACTCCAAATCCTTAAAAAGAAGGTTTTTCCTCTGACAGTTGTTTGGCTGGCTTTGCACTCTGTGTTCTAGCAAATTGCTGGACTAGCCTGCAAAGCCTTGTACAAGTTCAGAATTCATTTTTTAATAATATTTTTGCGACGTAGCTAAAGTTTTTTTTTTCTTCTTCTTGTCTTGTTGCATTTTGCTAAAAACCCAGGATAGGATTTGTGAGCCAGGATGATGTGCTGTTTCCGCACTTAACGGTGGCAGAAACACTGACATATGCTGCTCTTCTACGTCTACCCAAAAAGCTGAACAAGCAGCAGAAGAAGCAGCGAGCCACGGAAGTTATTTGTGAACTTGGCCTGGAAAGGTAAGGCTAATCATAGCTTTCGTATCTTGTGTTTTTCCTTGTTCCTCAGGTTGTCTTTACCTTTTTTCGGCTAACATGTCATGACAGTATCTTGTTTCTTTTCTCTAGCGTTATCTTGTTTCTTGTTTCTTTTCAAATTATCTTGTTTCTTTTCTCTAAGGTTATCTGAAATGTCTGGTTAGGCAATAACTCTAGGTGCCCCACTATCCCTTTAAATTTTTCGTTCGTATCTCAGCATAGTTCCATATCATACAAGAAACCTTTAGTCTAATTTGAGCAAAAGGGAAAATATTTCTAGCTACCAAAGCTTTATTTAGAATACCCTGAACAAACACTCATCTTTGTATAAGCAACTCCTATATTACTTACATTCTCAATTTTTAATGGTCTTCTGCTGTAACCCTATGATTCATCTCAACGTAAGTATCTCAGCTGCGTTTAGCACTGGTAAATGTAGGCTTGTATTTCAAGCTTCTTCGGTGCCGAACTACACTGATTTAAAACTCATGTGCACTGATTACACTAAATGCATTGATTAGTGGCGGTGAACAAATGATTGATTTTCTAGTAGAGAAACGATCGATCATGAGTTGTAACTTCCTGGTTTCCTGACCCACGTTTGTCGGCAAATTCCTTTATTTTCACTTTTATAAAAGGGTTACTGAATCACTTTTGCTTTCCAGATGTCAAGGTACCATCATTGGAGGGCCGTTTGTCAAGGGAATATCAGGCGGTGAAAGAAAGAGAGTTTGCATTGGCCAAGAGATCCTTATCGATCCATCTGTGCTGTTGCTGGATGAACCTACTTCTGGTCTGGATTCCACCACAGCGCTAAGAATTGTTCAGTTGTTACAAACTCTAGCAAAGGTTTGTGTTGAATCTTCTGTTAAAAATCACTTCTCTGATGAAACTTCAATGCCCTAACTTCGACTCCTGTGCTACCATCCTTTCCGTTTCCAAATGGTTAAAGCATTACATAGAAGGTTTGTGGGACTTTTCCATCTTATCTGAAAATGTCTTAAGTACTCTTCCAACACTAAGAATTTACCAAGCTGCTTGGTCATGGGGAATTTTCCAAACCAAACTTCAATTAAAATTACACACAGGCATCAATTTGAAACTTTTCGCAAACTATGCAACAGCATTCACTGTGTTTTGGTCATGCTAATATTTGTCAAAATCGTGACAAAACCCACTTTCTGTATTCTTCTTGCAGACGGGCAGAACCATTCTGACTACAATTCACCAGCCATCCAGTAGGCTATTTCACAAGTTTGACAAGCTTATAATTCTTGGAGAGGGAAACCCCCTCTACTTTGGAAAAGCATCAATGGCCCTCGATTATTTCTCATCTGTTGGCTTCAGTCCTCTCATCACCATGAATCCTGCTGATTTCCTGCTTGATCTTGCAAATGGAGACGTCAGTGACATCTCAGTCCCAAAGGAACTTTCTGAGAAATGTGGACAGGTGGATAAAGACAAGCATCAGTTAGAAAAGCCCCCTGCAAAAGATGTATTGCAGGTACCCTGTATATATATATGGAATCAGAGAACTCATAATTTGTGGTATCAGATAGTCATGATCTCATGCTATATAATTCTCATATATGTTTCATATGTTAATTCCTAGCCGTATCCTTGATGATATGCAGATAAACTCTAATTATAAACAAGTAATCCTTGCCTTCATTCCAGAAATTTGGGATTATGAAGTAGATTTTGATATGCAATGCTAAAATCATAAATTAACATCTAGAAGCTTTTTTCTGTTTTTTCGTCTTTAACAGTATATGGGGATGGCATATCATTCATACATTGCACCTGAACTAGAGGAAAAGCTTCCTGCCACCGACCACTTGAATGACAAGTGGAAATTTGTTACTTTACCTGCACATGAATGGGGTGCAACATGGTGGGAACAGTTCTCAATACTCTTCAGGCGAGGCATCAAGGAAAGACGCCATGAATACCTCAGTATTCTGAGGTTCTCACAGGTCCTATCAGTGTCAGTTGTGCTTGGGTTGCTATGGTGGCAAACAAAGACAGATACTCCCCAAAGATTGGAAGATCAGGTCAGTTAGCATTTTAACAGATTTGTTGTGTATCAACATTTTTTGATCTTAAATTTTGATCTTTTCTGTATTTGCAGACTGGGCTTCTGTTCTTCATAGCTGTTTTCTGGGGATTCTTCCCGGTGTTCATGGCAATTTTCACATTTCCTCAAGAAAGAGCAATGTTGGCAAAAGAGAGGGGAGTAGACATGTACAGATTAAGTGCGTACATGTTGGCTCGCAACTTGAGTGATCTGCCACTGGATCTCCTGCTGCCTGTTTTATTCATTGGCATTGTTTATTTCATGACACATCTAAGAATGACAGTTGAAGCATTTTGCCTCACTATGCTTAGTGTATTTCTTAGTATCATTTCCTCTCAGGTATTTTCTAATCATAATTTCGCAACCAATCTAATGAAATCCTAGATCAAGGCAGATGGTAATTTCTCCATATTGACAAGATTCTTGGTCTTTGAGCAGGGTCTTGGACTGGCTATAGGTGCTACTTTTATGGACCTGAAAAAGGCAACAACCATAGCTTCTGTCACCATGATGACATTCATGCTTGCTGGGGGCTTTTTTGTTCGGGTAATTTCTTCAACATAGAACAGTTGCTTTCTTTTTTGTTTTAGGTGCTAAGAAGATGATTGTTTAAATTGTAAAATTATAGATTTTGAATTCATCAAGAATTTCTTGAATTAATCTCAGTATCCCAATTTCTAAATAAACCATTTTGAGCTCACATTGTCCTTGCATTCCGTAACTTTGATTTTCCAACATGGTTTCATGCTGATTTTCACCATTACAGTATACTCTGTTGATTTCATGTTGCGCGAGTACCAAATGACAAATAGAGTACAATAGATTTGAAAAGACAGCAAATAGGATTGTGATAGTGAATATTAGTCTTAGAAAGGGAAAGTCTGATGAAAATTTTCAGTACGGCAAACCAACATGTACCATCCTTGTATTTCCTTTCTGGTTTTAAGTAAATTCTATTATTATTTACTGACTGCAGCTATAGCTAGAGTATTGATTGTTAGTGTAAATTTTCAAGCTAAAAATTTTTCAAAAAATCTGACATAGTCTTTTTGTTTACTCCTGCAGCATGTTCCAGCCTTTATTATGTGGATCAGATACATCTCCTTCAACTTTTACACGTACAGGATGTTGCTGAAAATTCAGTACAACGATGATCAACAGTATGACTGCTCAAGTCCGAGTGGGTGCAAAAGCATATCAACCTCCCCATTTCTGAAAGGTGTTCCTCTGCACGGTGGCATAATGGAAGTAGGAATTATGCTGGCGATGGCCATTGGATACCGACTTATAGCTTACTTTTCGCTCAGAAGGATGAATCTCAAAGTATAATAATTCTCTGCAACATGAACATAATTTTACCTAAAAGCTCCTCCAAAAATCATATTTGGCCCACCCTAGATACAAAAAACCTCAACTGTACAAGCAGCCCTCCTACCTTGATAAGGTCAACTTAAATGTAAAGAAGTTAAATTTGTGAAACTTTAATAACAGTACCTCAAAGCTGCTTATAGATTACTTCTCTCAATCACGCACTTCAAAAAGGGGAAAATTTAACGACAACGTAATAGTTCCGTTCCCTGTACATTTAAATTGCAGGTTGGAACTAAGCAAACCTAAGAGAGATTCATGAGCAAGTTTGAGACCAAGCAAAAAAAAAAAATCAGATGTAATATCAATCATTATACATTTACCAAGTATTGTCGTATCATTTGCTTCGGATCTAAACCCGCATTTTCCGAGAACAATTTCAAATTTAAAGACCAAAAACAGAACAAATTTCACGAGCTTTCGAACTGTAAATTTTATTTCAATCTTAAAATTTGTGTGCTTTAGCTTTCAACAAAGAAGCACCAGGGTAGTGGTTCCCCTGGTTTCTCCCCATGGTTTGGGGCCATGGAACACTCTGACATGTCTTTAGGTAGCACTCGATATTTCCCCTGATCTTCGCCGGATGTGCAAGTGTTGGGAAACCCTTCCTGGCTTGTTGGTACCAAGCCAGTTGCAGGACTCCCTCTTGTTGCTCCCCCTCTTAGTTATCTTCATACTTACCCTCTCACTTGGAGAATTACATTGCCTTGGTTTTGTGGTGGATGTAAATACCTAGGTAGCTAGGATTGGATAGTTTTGGTGCAGTGCTTTGTTGAACCTTGTATCATATCACGAGGGGCTGGGGTGAGGTGCCCTTTGTGATACATCGTCTATCGTCTCCTTTTCAACCAATGATGTCTACAAGGTTGTATGTGTGCTTGTTCAAGAAGTTCTTGTTTAGAGTTTAGAGGTTCTCCTAAAAGGTGTACTCTCTTGTTATATGAAGCTATTGTGTCACTTGCTTCCAAGGGGTGCTATGCTTGCATAGAGGTGTATTCCTTAGGTCTTCCACCCTAGATCCAATACATCTAAGGGAATTCCTTGCGGTGTCGAGTTAATGTTGTTATAGATGGTATCAGAGCATTTTTGTATCATGTTGTGATAAGTGTATTATTCTCTTGTGTTTTTATACCTCTGAGGTTTCTTACCTGTAGTTGTTCCAGTTATATATCTTGGTGATATAGAACCATGTTCTTGTGTATCCTCTAAGGAGTCATCCTATGGTAAGACTCATGTAAGACTTTCATTATGGGGCTGATGTTATGATGTTAGTAGGCCATCTATTTTGTTCTTCCTAGAGGTTATATATGATTGCGTTGTGATATTGTCCTCCATTGATTTACATGTGGTTGGACTAGCTATGATTTTACTCTAGTATGGTTGATGAGAGTTCTATTGGCAACTTGTAAATTGTTGTTTGAGAAAATTTCATCTTTGGTCTCTAGTGGTTCATCTGGGATGAATTGGATCTACTCTTTGCTTCGGTCTCCACCTAGATGACGTGTTTCGCATTGGCATTGATTAGATTGCGCAAGATGCAATATTCTTGCACCCCCACTTACCTTAGATATAGTAAGTGTGGGAATTACAAATTAGGACATGTTGGTTCCCAAGTACCTTAGGATGTAAATTTTGTAGCTTATAAATCTATAGCTTGTAAAGCCATAGCATATGGACTAAATTGGCCTTAAAACATAAGAACAAACAAAGGAAAACCATACACATTACAATTGTAAAATTGAATTTTTAAATTTTTTTTAAAGTTTGTTCTAGCATATTTGAACAAGGCTAAGGAAATGAAAATGGGTGTTAGCGTATGAAAGGAAAAAGCTAAAAAAACTACAAACTACAAATTATAGAAAAAACTACAAACTACAAATTATAGAAATAGAGGTAGTAGTATGCAATGCCACTACAAATGTTGTGCAAGGAACTATGGTAGCATTACATATTGCAACTACAAAACATAGTGATAAAATCTATTGTAAGTAAAACTAGCATTGAGGCTACATGCTAGGGTTTTTGGAAATCCAATATAAATATTGTTTGATCCAATGAGCTCGCCAAACAAGGTAGAAGTAAGCAGGGAACTTTTTGCAATAGGTTTTTAGCAAAGAAGTTAGGTAGAGACCCTCCTTCTAGCATTGGAAACTCTAATAATGGAAAATCTTGATGTTGGAAAACTAAAATATCCCATGTAAAATAGTTTAGCTTGTAGATCCATGGACCTCAAAAAGGTTCAAAAGCACCTTAAATGATTTGGCTAATTGCTATAACAATTGGCACATTTAATCCATTTAATGGAGTAGGCTTTATGACTAAGTGGGATTTTGGAAGAAATATATTGAAGATTGTAAAGCATGGCTTGCTAAAGGCATCGATTCAACTACTTTATTTTAATCCTGTGAGTTCTTTTCTTCTCATTTTATCTTAGTTGCTTAGCTAATGGTTTAGATAGTATTGTTTTTGGCATTGAATTTTGGGATCTTCTAGATTTCTTGTATAGCTCTATTTTCACTCAATTTAAGACTGCTATTTGGTTACCATATAAGAGGTTATGTTGTCTTTAAAAAGAATCTTGAGCAATTTGATAGTAATTTCTTTATAAAATTACCTATTTGAGTCTAGAGGGTCTAGGAAAATCTTTGATACTTTGAGCTGATTTAAAATATCTTCATTTTTTAATGTTTATTTCCTTGATATTTCAATCTTGAAATTGTCAAATTTTTTCTACTAGCTCTATTTTTTGTAATTTTTGATAATTATTAACTAGCCAAATAAAAGCTTATGCTTTGTCATTTGCCAAGCGTTTTGGTAGTTTAATAAGATTGTGTTTTATGAAATTATTTATTAAGCTTAAAGGGTTTGGACAATTTGTAATACTTAGATTAAATTTAAATAAATATATTAAAACATGTTTCATCATGTTCAATTTATCTTACCTAAATATTTGAGATTACATATGAATCTACTTTCTTTTCTTCTTCTCTTTTAAATTCTATTGAATCTCGCTCTATATCTAGTTTTCTTTTAGATCTTTCTCCCTGGGGAAAATTAGGAGTAGATTTTTATAGACTTATGCTTAAGCATTTTTTATGAAATTTTATTTGTTTCAAGTAATGTACTATATGGACTATATAGACTAAATGACTTGATAAAATAGGAATTTTTAATGAGTCATAATATTCGATAAAGTTAGCTAAATTTCATTTACAATAGCCAGCTACAGTTTCATATACAAATCCAACTAATTCGACATTCATAGTAGCAAACACATATCTATGATTAGTTTGCTCTCTTATCATTGAGTTTATTTGGAGGTATCTAGTCCTTGGTATTTCTAGAGACTAGCAAGCACCTAAACCCAAGTTTGAATGAACACGTTTGTTTCCTGTGATCCCAGACATGAGATTGAAGGAAAACATTGGCATCCCAAACAGTTGCCAACAATAATAGTTGAAGAATTTGGTGCTAAAGATCTAAAAATTTTAGAGTGGAAATAATTTTAACTTTGGATCCATGGGCCTTGGAAAAGGATCCAAAGCACCTTGGATAGTCTTGCCTATCAACTAGGGACTTAACAATCTACTACTGAAATGCAAAATAAAGATTGTGAGAGTATGATTTGAATGTAGAGAAATGTAAAGTAAAATGTGACAAATGAATGAAATTGTAATCTTGTATTAAAATGATGGAAAATTTATAGCAAAAAAGTTTAGAGAATACAAGTTTTTGAATTTTTATGTCCAAGAACTCAAGGGAGAATGCTTAAAACCTGATACAACTACATGATATGTTCTATAATTTAATCTACCTCTAAGAATTCTATATAATCTACCATTTGAGCTCACCATCAGTTTTCTCTTCTACTATGATCTTCACTAAGAAAAAAAATGATGATGGTCTTTGTGGACTCTTGGACATTTGCACTACTCAAAAGTCTCAAGTTTGGTGTAGATGCAAAATGCCCAAAAGTACTTTTAATGAGATAGATCATTATTTAAATAGGCCTTGGATCCCTATTTTATCACTAATTATTTCTATCATGATTGTTGTAAATGTATAGCAAATTCTATCATACTTAGGATACCTTCATGTAGTGTATGAACAATTTTATCTAAATTTTTGCTCTTCGTATGCTATCTTTGAACATTGCCTAGCATATAGAACCTTCATGACTAGCATATAGGATTAAAACCCAACTTTTGTATGCTATCTTTATAGGTTTTCTAGCATATGGAATTGTAATGCTTAGTGTATGAGGCTAAGATGCCAAATTTTGTAGCTTTTGAAGCAATGTTAACCCCTTCAAGCTAGCATACATTACTTTGTAGCTTTCGTAATATGGAAGATAAGAAATTTATAGCTTGTGAACCATTTTTTAGCCTTTACAAGCTAGAATATATGAGATCTATAGCATATAGGATGCACATCTTATATTTTACATTAAAAATGACCTTAAACTTCAATAATGCAAGGCCATAATGTAGGATTTTGGAAAAAGTAAGGTAATTGCATCTACCTTTATTTTTTCATTAAATTACAAAGAATTTTATCTATGGGTTATAACATGAATTTTCTTTGGGGGTATTTCATTATCTCTACTTTATTGATGTTTTAAGGATTGACTTGAAATACATAAAGAAAGAATGCAAACACCACTGTAGGTTTATCACCAATGCTCTCTCTCCACACTTGATTTTGTAGCTATCAAATCCTACCAAGGAGTGCTCACAATGGTGAAATAAGGTCATGATGGGATGTTAAGAGTTTGGGATGAAATCAATGATTATAGTGATTAATAAAGAATGGTCATTTTGGCTAACAAGAAATTCCAAATGTTAAAATCATGGTAATGGCATGGTTGCAACATGTGAATTTGCTAAAAAATCTTTAGGCTTCATGTTTGAACTATTGGTTACTTGATGATGTTTTGGAAGAACCAACACTCTATCCTTGGGCATCTTTGGTTGTTAGGCTTTACCCTTTTTGTTTGGAGTTATTTTTTTAACATTAGGCTTCATTGGCTTCTTGGATTTCTTTGCATTTTCTCCCTTTTCCTTTTTTCTAGGAGTGAAATCTTCATTGGGTTTTATTGGCAAGGCCAAATTTTATTTTCTCACTGAATGAAATGTGTTGCATCTAGTATACTTGATTAGTAGAGTATGTCAAATTTTGCTTCATTCTCTTGTTGAATGAGATGCATTACATTCACCAAACTTGACCTCTGGAGCATGTAGAGGAGTATGTTACATGGCCATGGTGCTTGAATGTGAAACATCAGTTTTCATTGTTAGTAGGGAAGGTTGTAATTCAGTGATGGGATTATAGCTTAGGAAGGTAATGGAAGTGGTGTGCAATACACACTCTTAGCATAGTTAGATAAGCTAACTACATCTCATGTATCAAGATCATATCTCACTACTTACGATGAGTTGCATCCTTACAATGACTCTAGGCTTTATCTTACAAGCACAATGCCAAGAGAATAAGAAAACAAGCTAAATAATACATGTTATTACAAGAGATTGCATAAGGAAACATGATATAATAAGCAAAATATAGAACATCATAGGTTATAATTGGTACAAAATGAGAAATCTGTATTTTGTTTCATAGATTTTACAAAGTTTTATAATTCATTTGTTTTGCCAAAAAGAAAAGATAAGTGGTCATATAGGCTTGCTTATTATAAGCTACAAAAGTTATTAGTATCCATCATTCATTCATACCTACAAACAAAGACAAACAAGGACTATAGGAAAATAGGTTAGCATTAGACATAATAAGGTTTGAGATAGAAATAGTTGATTAGATTGACTAATTCATTCCCATCTATGTCTTCTAGCTTGAATGCCCCATTACCATAAGCTTTGGTAACTAAGAAAGATCCCTTCCAATTGGCCAAAAACTTGTTTGTGTGTTCTAGAATGATCTTAAAAATAAAGTCTCCTTCCTTGTCCTTTCATTTATTCAAATTGTGATGATGTTATTGTTTTTGCCTTTCTTGACATCGTTCAATGTGAGAAAGTGTTTGTATTCGCTACTCTTCCACAGAATCAAGGTTGATGGTATGTAGCTCCTTATTCTACTCATTATTAATGAAGTCAAACAGTGCTATCTTTAGTGATGAAACTTGCAATTCAAGAGGTAAAATAGCTTCAAATTCATAAACAAGGCTATATGGGGTAGCACTAGTTGCAATTGTAAAGATTGTTCTATAGGTCCATAGTGCATGTATAAGTCATTCATGCCACTTACATCTACTATTATTTAGCATCCTTTTGAGGAGATTTATGATGACTTTATTGCTTGCTTCTACTTACCCATTAGCTTGTAGATAATATGATGATGAAAAGGAATATTTGATGCTTAGTTGTTCATAAAAGGCTTGCATTTCTTAGCTACTAAATTGTGGTCCATTATTTGTAACTATAGTTAATGGTATGCCAAAGAAGGATACTATGTTGTCTAATATGAATTTACAAACTTGTTGAGACATTGTCCTTCTTAGAGGAATAACATTAACCTACTTTGTAAAATATTTAGTTGTAGTAATGATGAAGTTATGCCTTTCTAAAGACTTAGGCATTATGGATTTAATGATGTTAATTCCCCATCATTGAAATAGCCAGGTTATCTAAGTATTGTGTAGCCTAGTTGGTGGCATGTGTATAAAGTTGTTGTGCCATTGATAGGTATCTCAAGTTTTAATTTTTTTACAAGAAAGTACTTTTCATATAGGACTAATAGTATCCTAATCATTTAATCTTTATGGCCATAGCTCTAGGTCCTATATGTCCTTTGCATACACCTTCGTGAACTTGCACAAGGATTGTGTGAGCTTCAATTTCGCCAAAGCACACTAACAATATGCCATCATAGGACCTTTAACATAGTGTGTTATCAACTATAGCAATATATGGTTTTGATCTATTATGTAGAACGTCCTTTTAAGAAGCAGTTAGGCTATGTGGAGATTCACCATGCATAAGGTAAAACTTGATATTATCATACCATTCTTTTTGAGGAACATTATCGATGGTGGCTAAAGAGATGACTTTGGTGTTCTACATGATGGGAAGAGCACAATTATCCATTAAAGAAGGTAACTTGCTAAACATGGTGTCATACTTAGGACCAAGGTTGCAACGACATCAACTACATATTCTCATTTTGGGATATCTGTTGGATACCAACATATGTAAATTGTTGCATGATTTTCTTGGGTAGGTCACAATTAGGTTGTAAATGTTTGGCTTTGCATATGTAAACCTTAGTCACTTAATTAAGCACAAGTTGCAAATCACCTTTTATCATTAAAAATTTGATTCCTTGATTATGAGCTACCATCATCCCTCTGATCAAACCTTCATATTATGTGAAATTGTTGGTACATGAAAGTTGAAAATGATAAGAAAAAGATTGGATCTAACTAGAGAGCAATATTATGATAGCAACAACATTAGCCCCAAGGGTAATTGAAGCTTCATCAAAGTGCATGATGGATTCATAACCCTTGGGTATTTTTTTCACAATGTTATCATGTTTTTCATAGAACTCAGGATTAGTAGCTATATTGTCTTCAATCAGGTAACTGATGAGATGTCTGGCAGTAGCTTGGCCTTTGGTTGAGGCTTGAGAGATGTAATGTAGGATAAACTCAACTATAATAGCTTTTCACTAGACCATGTCACTACTTTCATTTATATTGGTCATTATGACTCTTGTTATATTAGCCTAACATATGACATTGACTTGGTTCCTAAAATAGTAGTGTCTCCACTTCTTCAAGAAGAAGACTATGGCTAGAAAATATTTCTCAACCTCTATGTATCAAGTTTTGTAGACTATTAATGCATGACTAAGGTAGTAAATAGACATTTTTGCTTCATCATCTCATTTTTGATAGAGTAAGGAGGCTATGGACATGTCAGAGATTGCAAGGTAGATGTAAAATAGTTTATCTTTTTGAGGTGGATACATAGTAGGTAATTGAGCCAACTTTTGCTTGATGTTATCAAAGGCTTCTTGGCATTGGGTAGTCCACTGATAATGAAGCCCCTTCTTTAGCAAGTGTTGCATGGGTTGTAGCTCATCCTTAAGTCTTGAGATGAACCTATGAATAAATTACAATCTACCTTATAATCTTATCAATTTCTTAAGATTAGTGGGTGTCACCAAGTTGGTTAAGTTACATCCAATGTAGAGACAGTAGGTATGGCCATACATGTATGATTTATACATTATGTGTTGAGTTCTAGTGGGTTGTTGGGGATGAGTTAAAATATTTTATATGTTATGAGGCTTTGTCTTTATTTTATGATTATGATGTCTTTGCATGCTTATCTAATGTGATTATGTACATTAGCCCTATGTGATGTGTTAGATAAGTGATATTGTTGGCAGGGTTGTTGGATTGGGGTATAAGAGAATCTATCTAGTATGTATTTATGCTTTATGTGTGATTTTAGTATTTAGGCATTTGTACTATAGCACTATGTTGCATGATGTTTGGGTGTGGTTTTTGCATGTGAATGTGTAGTGTGTATGATAAGGATCTCGTAGGTTGAAATGGATGTTGATTTGGAGTCTTGATGTGTTTGTTGCCCATGATTAAAGTTTATGATATTAGTTGTGTAGTAAAAAAAATAAGAATAGCTTATGAAAATAATTCATTAAAAAATAATAAATAATTCAAATGGAAAAAAGAAAAAAAGTGAACTCACATCTTATGAGAAAAGTGCATCATTGGTTTTGTTTATTTTATATAAAGTATAAAGTGAAAGTATAGGTTTTAGGTTTGTTTTTTTTACCACCACCTCACCACCACTTTCCATAGAAATTGGGTTTTGGGTTTCTATTTTTTTTTGTTTGTGTTAACAGAAACACACAAGAGCCTATTTTTTATTTTTCTTTCTTCTCTCTTCTTTTGTTTTCCATTTTTTTTTGGATTTTGAGCTTTGTGGATGATTTTTGCTTACTCTAAACCTAGATTTGGGATTGCTGCAGTTATATCTACATGGGTGTAGAACTTGTTGGGAGTGAAATAGAGTCTTGCTATATTTTTTGAGAGTTTTCTGCTTATTTTGGCCTTTTTGCCCCAATGATTTGAATTGGTTGGTTATCTTTATCTTTTTCCTGTATATTTGTGCTAGATTATTATATATGATTATGTGATATGGGCATGTGGGGTGGATAGATCAAAGATTGATCTTAGACATGTTATTTTTCCTATTTCCCAAAATTGTCCGATTTTGGTTACAGATTGTGTTGTAATATATATATGCAATGTATGGTATGATATGGACTTGTAGAATATGATATGTGATGTTGATGAGACTCATATGATTGAAATATGACATTTGTGAGGCCTAATAGGGTGCAAGTGTTTTTGGGAGTTCCAATCCTTCCTAGTGGTAATTATATATTATTTAAATATTATTTTATTAAAAAAACTTTGAACATGCATAACTTTGCTTCAAAGAGTTTGATTTAGGTAAAATTAGTGTCATTGGGATCATTTTGGAAAGTACTTTCTAATTGTGGGATAAGTTTTCTCTTTGGGCATATATCATTTTGATGGTTATTATAGTGGACATTTGTTTGAAATTACATGTTGTTTAAGAAATATGGTATTGTTTTATCATATTGAGGTATTCATGTTCTTTTGTTGAATTATGGTATTGTTTTCATGGAATGACTGTAACTATTAGGTGTGGATATGTGTGGTTATGTTTGTTTGGGTGTGTTGTGCTTATCACAAGTGTTAGCTTAAGCTAGCTGAAATGTGTACATGTTTTCACGATGATGCTTGTGACAATCGTTGGTGGGTGGTGCTAGCATGAGGGTGTGGATCGGTTAGTGATGAGGCACACTGGAGATAGTATGGATTGACCCCTACTATGATGCATTGATGAGGCTCCTATCTCAGGCCTCATCCTGAGAGTGGGAGAGTGTAGGTGTGTTCGTCACCATGGCTAGTTTGTGACATAGGTGTGTTCATCCCTATCGCTAGTTTTCCAGAAGGCTAGTGGTTGTGGATCATAGGTTGATGGATCCTAATACCAATTAGATAAATAAAAGACTAATAAAATACCTACATGCAATGGTTGTTTTGAGTACCCATGGCAACATTTCACATGCTACATTAGGTGTGGACATGCTAGTGACCACATGGGCTATGTATATGATAGTATTGGTTTGTGAGTCTTGATTGGATTATGAGTGTGTGGATCATGAACTGTTTAATGGTATATTGTGGGTATGTTGATATGGGCATGATCATGTCAAATTGTGGCTTTATCTATGATTGTAGGATAGTATGCTAACATTATGGGTGATATGGTGTGTGTTGTTTTGAGCATGCATAAGACTAACAATTGTTGCAAATTGCCTTGTACTCCACTCCCCTCCTTTAGTGCAGGACTTGTTGACCATCTAGCAAGGGAAGTGTAAAGGCTTTCCACTTAATTGTGTATTGACTTTATTTAAATGATAGGTGAAAGGTGCAGGACCCTAGATGAACATAAAGAGAGAGATTAGATGAGGAAAAAATATTTAGTGCTTGGTTAATGTATATTTCATGTAATGTAGTATGGGCTATGTATCATTGTATGAAACTCTCTATACTCTTATATATACGATGATGGTTTCTATGTGTTTTTATGTATTTTGCTAAATGAATTGAAGTGTATGTTTATTTTTGGTGTGGTATGAAATTTTTGTGTAGTTTGACCTTCCTTAATATCATGTATTCTATACATTATTGGTTTTTTGTTATCATGCTTCCATTCTAAGATTACTTGATCCTAGGAATCACCTTGCCCTAGCTAGGGAAGGGTGTTATATTGTCATATTAGAGCTAGTTTACTTTGATGTTGTATGATAGTTTGGGTACTCACACATTTGTGATTTTAGATTACAGTGATGTATAGTAGATGTGGTTATGATGCTAGTGGGGCCTATAGACTAGAAAGGCCTAATGATGGACAAGAGCAGCCTCTTCAAACATCTAGTAGTGGTTTTGCAAATGGGCAACTACAGCTTATACAACAATTATTATAGATCCTACAATAGCATGTTGTACCTAGTGATGCTCCCATTCCCATGATTAGAGAAGAGGGAAGTGGTAGTGGTAGTAGAGGCTTAGGAGAATCAAACAGGTAGCCTAGCAATAAGAAACTAGTAAAGCAGTTTTAGAAGTTGGAACCTCCTAAATTTGATAGCATTGAGGATCCCACTGTAGCTATAGAAAGGTTGGAGGAATTACAAAAGGCTTTTGATTTGAAGGGTTGTTCATCAGTTTAGTAGACTCATTTAGTAGTTTATCAATTGGTTGGTACTGCCCAACGTTGGTGGATGATTGAAGAGTATGCCAAGGGATGGATTGGTCAATAGGTGGCATGGGATGATTTTTTGGCATCTTTCAGAGGTCATTATGTGTCTACCCAATGTGCACAAGCTAAGAAGGATGATCTCTATTATTTGTATTAGGGTAGTTGGTCTGTGGCGAAGTATGATGCTCATTTCTCTGAGCTAAGTAGTTATGTATCCTTGATGTAGAAAGATGATTGGACATGGGAAAATAGGTTTGTTCAAGGTTTGAGACCATCCTTGAAGGATTACCTATTACCTCTCAGATTGACTTCCTATGATGAAGCTATAGTAGTAGCCATGGATTTAGAGAGGAGTTAGTGGGAAGATACAGTGCATAGAGAAAGGCAACAAGGGTAGAAGAGAGGACTAACATCTAGAGAGAGGCCTAGCCCCTCTAAGGAAGCTCATGGTCATGGAGAAGAGCATCCAACACTTGCTTGTGGTCCTACTATTGGAGTTGGTTGTGGATCTATTGTTTGTTATAGATGTGAGAAGCCTAGTCATTTGCAGAGGGAATGCCAAAATATTTTTGCATGTGGGTAGCTAGGACATCTAGCTCAAGAGTGTCCAAAGTAGGCAAGAAGTAGTGGAGGAGGTAGAGGCCAAGGATAGTGACCTCTTATTCAGGGTGGACATGGAGCACTAGTCACTTAGCTCGGAGGAGGGGACTAGAGGTATCAAGGACTAGTGTATGTCTTAATAGACTAGCCTTTGGACACGTAGTTAAACATAATAATGGAGATAGGGGGTACAATTTGGGGCTTTTCTATGTTGATGTTATTTGATCTAGGTGCTATCCATTCTTTCATAGATCTTATAGTTACACATCATGTAGCTCTTGTATGTCATTCTCTTTCTCCTAGGTTGATAGTATCACCTACTAGGGGTTATGAAACTCGAGTTGATTAGATGTGTATATGTGTGCTAGTAGAATTGGAAGGTGTGCATTGGGCTAGTGATTTACATGTTATGGATCTTGGGGTAGATGATGTAATTTTGGGGATGGATTGATTGTCACAATTCAATGTTAGTTTGGACTGTTAACAAATGCTCCTATGAATATAATTAGTTGATGGTGCTTTGATTTAGATACAAACATGTAAAAGGTTTGTGCACCTAGAGTTGGTCTCCTCTTAGATCTACCATAGGATGCTTCAAAAAGGGCATGAATGCTTTGTGACTAATATCTATAAAAGAGATCTAGTGGAGATAGATCAAATTCCTATGGTTCATAAATTTTTTGATGTATTCTAGTCAAAATTACTAAGTTTTCCATTGAGGCAAGAGATTGAGTTTCAGATCAAACTTAAACCTAGTACAGAGCCTATTTCAAAAGCTTCACATAGAATGTATCCTATAGAGCTAGTAGAGCTAAAGATTTAGATATAAGAATTGTTGGATAAAGGCCTTATTTGACCAAGTGTATCACTATGGGGTGCACCAGTGCTATTTGTTAAAAAGAAGGATGGAGGTTTGTGACTATGCATAGATTATAGCCATTTAAACTAGGTGACTATGAAAAAAAATATCCTTTACCACACATTGATGACTTGTTTGACCAACTTTAGGAAGCTCATGTATATTCTCAAAGATTAATCTCAAGTCTGGGTATCATCAAGTGCGAGTTCATGAATAAGATGTGTCAAAGACAACATTCAGAACATAGTATGACCATTATGAGTTTTTGGTTCTACCCTTTGGGTTGACAAATGCACTAGTAGTTTTCATGCATCTCATGAATAGTGTGTGGCGACCATTCCTCGTTCAGTTTATAATTGTATTTATAGATGATATCTTAGTATATTCTCTTGATGAGAAATTACATGTAGAGCACTTGTGGATGGTTTTGCAGACTTTGAGAGAGTACCAACTATATGCTTAGCCATCCAAGTGTTCATTTTGGCAATTAGAGATTTAGTTCTCAGCACATGTAGTGTCAGGAGCTAGTATCTCTATTGATCCTACAAAGATTGCAATCATTCATGATCGGCCTATGCCACAATCAGTAGTGGAGGTACGAAGCTTCTTAGGGTTAGCAGGATATTACCAGAGGTTTGTGGAATAGTTTTCTCACATAGCATCTCCTTTGCCATAATTACCAAGGAAGGAAGCTAAATTTACTTGGGGCCTAGCTTGTTAGGCTGCATTTGAAGAGTTGAAGCATAGATTGGTGATTACTCCAGTGCTAATATCTCCTACACCAGGAAATCCATATGATGATAGTACTAACACTTCAAGGGATGGATTTGCTTGTATGTTGATGTAGGATGGATATTCCTTAGTGGAAGTGGGATGCCATTGATATGGATTTCATTATTGGTCTTTTATGAGCTTGTAGTGGTTGTGATGCTATATTAGTGATTTTTGATTTGTTAACAAAGTCTGTCCATTTCCTTGCCACATGATCATCTATAAATGTGGTAGACACTGCACATTTTTTTCTTGTAGAGATAGTGTGGTTGCATGAAGTGCCATGATAGATTATTAGTGATAGAGATGATTGATTCATGTTACATTTTTGGTAGGCATTTCAAAAGGAGATGAGTACAAAGCTAAATAAAATTTCAGCATAGAGATGCTTGGCATTTCAAAAGGAGATGAATACAAAGTTGATTATAAGTTTAGCATATCATCCACAAACTAATGGTCAAACTAAGTGGGTGAATTAGATTCTAGAAGACATGTTGAGAGCTTATGCTTTGTAGTATAGAGAAAGTTAGGATTAGATGCTACCATTAGCTAAATTTGCATATAATAACAGTTATCAAGAGAGTTTGCAAGCAACACCATATGATATTTTATATGGTAGGTGATGTAGAACACCTTTATGTTGGGATACCATAGAAGATTGTCAGTAGGTAAGCACAGATTTGGTGAGGTAGACTACAGAGTTAATTTGGAAGATCCAAGATAGATTGAGAGCTGAAAGGATGGGTAGGTGGCATATGCTAATCAGTGTTGAAGGCCATTGGAGTTTGTAGTCAGAGATAATATATTTCTTCATGTTTCTCCCTTGAAAGGCCTTACTCAATTGGCTAAAAAGTGAAATTAGCTCCTAGATACCTTGGTCCCTTTTAGGTGTTACAAAGGATTGGAAGAGTGGCCTATCGGATTACACTGCCTCCTCATTTGGAACATGTCCATGATGCATTTCATGTATCTATGCTATGAAATTATGTGCCTAATGAACATCATGTGCTTGACCATTCAGGATTACAATTCTAATCTAATGTCAGTTATGTTGAACAACCAATAGAGATTGTTGATCATATGTTTCAATAGCTATGCAGTAAAGCTATACCTATGGTCAAGATTTTAGGGAGTAGACATAGAGCTTCAGAGGCTACTTGGGAGGTGGAGATGGAGATGCATGCAACTCATCCTAGGATCTTCTGGGAAGAAGATTCTCAAGGAAAGGAGAGTGTTACATCCCATCTAGAGACAATAGGTATGGTCATATGCTTATGATTTATACAGCATGTGTGGAGTCCTGGTGGGTTGTCAGGGATGAGTTAATGTATTTTATATGTTATAAGGCTTCATCTTAATGTTACAATTATGATATCTTTATATGCTTAGCTAATGTGATTATGTACACTAGCCCTATGTGATGTGTTAGATAGGTGATATTACTAGCAGGGGTGTTGGATTAGGGTACAAGAGCACCTATTTGGTATGTCTTTATGCTTTATGTGTGTGATTTTGATATTTAGGCATTTATACTATAGTAGTATGTTGCATGATGTTTGATGTGTTTTTAGCATGTGAATGTGTAGTTCATATGATAAGGATCTTGTAGGTTTAAATGGATTTTGATTTGGAGTCCTTGTGTGTTTGTTATACATGATTAAAGTTTACGACATTAGTTGTAGAGGAAAAAAATAAGAATAGCTTATTAAAATAATTCATTAAAAAATAATAAATAATTCAAATGGAAAAAAGAAAAAATGTGAACTCACGTCATGTGAGAAAAGTGCATCTTTGGTTTTGTTTGTTTTATATAAAATATAAATTCAAAGTATAGGTTTTATGTTTATTTTTTTCCCATTGGCTCATCATCATTTGTCATAGATTGGGTTTTGGATTTCAGTTTTTTTTTCTATTAATAGAAACACACAAGAGCCTGTTCTTTCATTTTTCCTTCTTCTCTCTTCTTTTGTTTTCCATTTTTCTGAATTTTGAGCTTTATGGATAGTTTTTGCTTGCTTTGAACCTAGATTTGGGGTTGCTGCAGTCATATCTATGTTGGTGTAGAACCTGTTGGAAGCAAAATGGAGTCCTACCTGATTTTTTGAGAGTTTTCTGCTTGTTTTGATCTTTCTATCCCAATAATTTGAATTAGAGGGTTGTCTTTATATTTTTCCTATATATTTGTGCTGGATTAGTGTATATGATTATGTGATGTGGGTATGTGGGACAGATAGATCAAAGATTGAGCTTGGACATGTTACTTTGCATATTTTCTAAAATTGTTTGATTTTGGTTACGAATTGTGTCGTAATATATATATGTGATGTATTGTATTATGTGGACTTGTAGAATATGATATGTGATGTTGATGAGACTTATATGATTGTAATATGATATTTGTAGGGCCTATTGGGATGTGAGCATTTTTGGGAGTTCCAATCCTTCTTAGTGGTAATTACATATTATTTAAATATTATTTTGTTAATCAAACTTTGAACACACATAACTTTGCTTTTAGGAGTCAAATTTAGGTAAAATTAGTGTCATTGGGATCATTTTGGGAAGTACTTTCCAATCATGGGATTAGTTTTCTCTTTGGGCATATATCATTATGAAGGTTATTGTAGTGGACATTTGTATGGAAGTATATGTTGTTTGAGAAATATGGTATTTTTTTGTCATATTAAGGTATTCATGTTATCTTGTCAAATTGTTATATTGTTTTCATGGAATGACTATAATTGTTAGGTGTGGATATGTATGGTTATGTTTGTTTGGGTGTGTTGTGCTTATGACATGTGTTGGCTTAAGCTTGTTGGGATGTATAGATGTTTTCATGATGATGGTTGTCATGGTCGTTTGTAGGTGGTGCTAGCATGAGGATGTGGACCTGTTGATGATGAGACACCCTTGAGGTAGTATGGATTAATCCCCACTATGATGCATTGGTGAGGCTCCTATCTCAAGCCTCATCTTGAGAGTGGGAGAGCATAGGTGTGTTCATCCCCATGACTAGTCTATGACATTGGTGTGTTCATCCCTATTGCTAGTCCTCCAGAAGGCTAGTCATTGTGGGTCATAGGTAGATAGATCCTAGCATCAGTTGGATAAATAAAAGACTAATAAAGATTTGTAGGAAATGGTTGTTATAAGTACTTATGGCAACATTCACATGCTACACTGAGTATGGATATTCTAGCAACCACATGGGCTATGTATATGATAGTATTAGTTTGTAAGTCTTGATTGGATTATGATTGTGTGGATCATGGACTATTTAATGGGATATAATGGGTATAATGACATGGACTTGATGATGTTGAACCATGGATTTATCTGTGATTGTAGGATAGTATGCTAGCATTATGGATGATATGGTGTGTGTTGTTTTGAGCATGCATAAGACAAACAATTGTTATAGGTTTCCTTGTACCCCACTCCTCTCCTCTAGTGCAACACTTATTGACCATGTAGTAGGGGAAGTGTAAAGGATTTCCACTCACTTGTGTACTAACTTTATTTAAATAATAGGTGAAAGGCCCAAGAGTCTAGATGAGCATAGAGAGGGAGAGTAGAGGAGGGAAAAAATCTTCAGTGCTTGGTTAATGTATATTTCATGTATAGTAGTATGGGCTATGTATTGTTGCATGAAACTCTCTGTACTCTTATATATACGATGATGGTGTTTATGTGCTTTTTTGTATTTTGGTAGAATGAATTGAAGTGTATATTTAGTTTTGGTGTGGTATGAAATTTCTGTGCAGTTTAACGTTCCTTAATATCATGTATTCTACACATTATTGGATTTTAGTTATCATACTTCCATTCTAAGATTACTTGATCCTAGGCATCACCCTATCCTAGCTAGGGTAGGGTGTTACAAGTTATTTCCTTGACGTTATTAGGATTGACATGTGTCCTTACCTCAAATACTATGAAGCCAAGAATTTTTCTCATTTTGACACCAAAGACACACTTCTTAGGATTGAGTCTAAGCTCATATTTGAGGCATCATTGGAGTACCAAATAAAGGTCATGTGCATGATCATTGACTATTTTGGACATGATTGCTATGTCATCAACATAATCATTAAGTAACCCTAGCATGTAGTCACTAAATATATAGGTCATATCTCATTCATAGGTTGCACCCACATTCTTCAGACCACATGGCATCATGATATAATAAAAGGTTCTTCAAGGAGTCTTGAAGGTCATGTACAACTAATGCTCTAGGTTAATCCTAACTTGGTTGTATTTTGAGAACCCATCCATGGAGGATAAAAATGCATGTAGTATCAATGAGTTGATCAATTCTAGAATACAAAAAATCATCTTTAATGATTTCCTTATTAAGGTCTAGAAAAATGATACAAATTTGAATGCTCCCATTTTTCTTGGGAACGACCACTATGTCAATTAGTGTAGTTGATAGCTTGAATGAAACTAGCTTGATAGAGTTTCATGATCTCATCACGAATTTCCAAGGCTAGATTTGATCTAACTTTGCAAACCTTTTATTTAATGGGTTGATGCTAGGGTCAAGTATAATGTTGTGTTAAACTGAACAAGGTTCTAATCTAGGCATTTCTTCATATGACCATGCAAAGGTTTTAATGTTATACTTGAGGACTTTGGTGACGTCCTAAGCTTGCAGGGATTCAAGTAAGGAACTTAATTTTAACATTTCTCCTCACTATTGTGTGTTGGAATAGGAATTTCAACTAGAGAATCCTTTGCAATGTCCCTAGCCTCTAAGTCAAGAGTTTTAACCATGTATTTCGGCCATTCTAAGGATTTATACAATGAGGCTATGTGCTCGAAGAGGCTCCTAGGCTCAAGATCTAAGCATTCAAGGTCAATCGATTGTTCTACATCACCATAGGGTTCAACTAGGCTTAGAGGTAGATTGAATTATGCCCATGTATCCATGTTGAAAGCATGCATTTCAACGAAAAGCAGATTAAGTGGCATCTACATGACATAGATATTAAAAAATGTTAAAATAGTGAAAAAAATACTACAATAACAAAGCAATATAAGGTAAAATAAGATTCAAAACATAATAAAAGAAGGCTAAATAAGGTAGAATAAGGTAAAGTAAGGTCATACAAGGTTACTACATGGTAATCTAGGGTTAATTAAGGTAAAATGAGGTAGGAACAAAGTAAAACAAGGTAAAAACAAAGTAAAATCATTTCAAATAAGGCCAACAAGGTGGGAATAGTATTAACTAATTAATGTTTTTTCTTTGTATTTTATTTTACTATATATCTATATATTATTTATTTATAGATTACCAAATTCCTATTAAATACCCCCATTCACTATAATGATTACAACATCAAAACCATATAGTTTCAAATCATCATGAGACCACTAGGCTTGAAAACACCACTATCATCAATCAAGGACTTCAAAGCATACTTTTACATCCTACCAAAGCATACACATCCATATGTGCTGTAACAAAGTAGTTGGTCACATACATACTTTTGAAAAATCCACTGTATCAATACATCTCATCTAGCTAGCTAATAAGAAATATCACCAGAGTTTAGCTTCTAGTATAGTTCTACTATTAATTAATAAGATTATGCTATTAATTCTTCATTTTTTTAAACATGACTTTGGTTGAGTGTAGAAACATGTATCTTTGTTTCATCATCATTACCATTTTCATCATGTAGAAATACCAAATTCTTCTTAAATCTCCCTATCAATAAAGTTTACATTATTGGAAAATGGATTATCTTGCCATGGTGTGATGAGGGGGATGCTCTTATCATGGTGGGATTGTCTCATCTAGATGGAAGTTGAAGTTCCTCTTTTCTTTCTTGAACTGGCATTGGCCTTGAGCTCTTTTGGGCGGCATCAAAATTGCTAAACCTATCTTATTTTTTTTCTCTTTGGATGAAAATTCACTAAGGTTATCAATAGTTTTTAAGTGCATTTTTTCATACATCCCTTACTATAGTAGCAATAGATGGCAAAGAAAACAACTCGGTAACCACTTCTAATGGGAATCCTTTAGTGTTTGGAACCTTGAGGTAGACAAAAACCCATGATATTTCACTGACAAAGATGATAAAACCAAACATACTAGATAGGGCAAAAACATAAAGGATAACCCCACATGGCCAAGTTGCAAAGAACAAGAGCCACTCCTCTTACTCTTGTTAAAAAGATTTCTAAAAAAATAATGTTTAGTACTAGACAAAAGCCCATATTGAAGAAACATAGGAAAAATGTCACATCCAATAGTACCAAAATTTCCTAAAGTGTACCAAGTGAAAGAAGCATGTTCAATGTAGAAATGAAGAGCATGAGAAGAAAAAAATGGGGTTGTGTATAGAAGCATTTGCCTTCTTCCTACTTTGTCCATTTAAAACATTGAAAAGCTAATGTGTGAGTGAAGTGAAGGCAATTGTTGTTCACATAAACTTAGAAATTATCATCTCATTGATTACAAGCACTATATTTTTTGTAATTATATGATACAATAGTTATGTTGTAATAAATTTCAGTGTTGACTATTTAATTGCAAATATTTGAAATATAATCACTGTAAAGCTTTCTTTCATCTCTGTCATTTTACTACTATTAATATCTAGTTTACATCTAATTTTCATCTCTATCTTTTTACTACCTACAAATTTCCATCCCATGCTATAAATATGGTTATAAGGAAGTCTTGAAGGTATTGTGTTTGGCTTTCATCCCTATGCTTTCTTCTTTCCCATTCTCTATTGTTCATTATGTTTAAGAAATTCTCTTTGAGCTAACATAAAGATCTAGGAGCATGTTTCTTTTGAAAGATTGCTATAACGAAGCCTTGATAATATATCTTTTAGAAAGAAGTAATTACAAATAAGTCACACACACATTTGTAATAATGTCTCTCTCACAAGACTACGATAATGCAACAACCAGTAAGGCATTTCATTGGAGAACCAGTGAATTATACAATGATGAAGATGAAGTTTGGAGTACTGAATCTAATGCAGGGATCCCCTATGTACACAAATGAAGACAACATCATCCCAACTCACAAATTCATAACCTACCTAGTGACGATGAACCCCTGCTAGCCACTAAGAGCCTAATGCATATACAAGAGGCTATTCAAATATCCTGCAGGCATCGTAAGGAAAGCCGTCTACCTAGGCTTGATTTAAATAACTTTCCCAAATTTTCAGGAGGCTATGATTTAGATCCAAAACATCATTTACAAGCCTTCCATGATGCCTGTGTATGGAAAAATATTGATAGTGGGTGGCAAAAACTTAAGCTCTTTCCTACGACGCTCATTGGCCAAGAAAAAGTATGGTACAGATCCTTAAAACCAAAATCAATTTGTAGATGGCCAACAATGGTAGAACTCTTTATTGAATGATATCAAAGCTATGCTAGAGTGTTAGCCTTGAGGAGACAAATCCAAGAATGGAAACAAGGGAAACATGAAACCTTGGACATGGCCTTAGAAAGATACTATTCATTGTTAAACAATTGCCCAGGCCATGGATTCTCTAAGAAAAGGCTAATATATCACATCATGGATGGGCTACGTAATGAAACAAACGAAATCCTAGGGATGTATGCCCCAGGTCAACTATACAAACTACATACCCACCAATTCCAAGAGCTTATTAAGTAGTTAGAAAAAGAAGAAGGAGAGATGGCTAAATGGGAGAATGTTGAAAAATCTCAATGGGACAAAAATCTCAATTTAACAAAGATCCATAATGAAGAAGAGGAGAAATCAACTCACATCAAGGAGGTGGAGTCATCTTTGCCAATACTACAATCACTAGATGAAATTGAGGAAAATATCAATAAGATGATGGAATGGATGCATGAAAAATGTGGAGAATATACCAACACTATTAGAGAAAGAACCATGAAGAACCAAGAAGTAGAACAAAACACCCTTAGATAATCAAAAAGGAGGGTTGAAGAGAATAAGAACTCAACCACTAATCATATGTATCAATGTAATGTTTTCCTACACGATCACCCCAAAGGTCAATGCCCAATCTTGTCACATTTACATTAGTATTAGGGAAGAATGTTACATCCATAGTTCATACAAAAATACTGTGTTCAATCACAGTGGAAAAAATCCTAGTGGGGGAGGCCACTCCCAAACTGGTCACACCCTTCATACCATCTAAACCCAAGCACCTATTAGGTTTAGCATCCTGTTTCCCCAACTGGGTCAACATCCTCTATCTCACCACATTGTTTTCATTCTTCTAAATACCATAAACCCATATCCTATCCAACACGATCACCACCTCATATGCCTTACACTTTTCCTCAACCTCAATATTCCCATCCTTCACCTTCTTCTACATCACCACCAATTGCACTAGAAGGTTTTGCACCACAGCACCAACCTATGAACGTTATTTGTGCTACTACTGTGAATAGCAATGGAGGTACTTAAAATTGTTCTTTCTTTAGACATGGTTGTAGAAAGAAACAACACGATTTTGAAACCATTGCATCCTCTAACTCAGCATAAGCCAACCACTGTGGTGCATCTTTCTCCTCAAACCCAACACCTTGTGTTACCTTATCAAGGCCACCAATCAATACTCCAACAACCATGTGGCCCAATGAATATAGCCATGTAGGAAGACATATCAATCCTTGCATATCATTTTATAGTCATGGGTGCCATAGTGGGTCAACTCCTTATCAATTGACTACATCTCATAATTTGCCACATTATGCCTACTTTAATAGAGTGTGTGAACCCCAAATTGGGTATATTCCAACCACCACATCAAAGAACACCCAGTGGTTTGGATATGACCAGATTCCAATGTTTCCAAAATGCTTGGATCCAAAATTTTCATTTATTAATTCTAGCCATGCTCAACTGTTTAGTTATGGGGGATATCCTCCATTCTAATAAGCAGAATTAGTAAATATATATATTTTTTAATTTTACAATTTTTTTTCCAGTTTTTCATCTTTCAATTTGTTGTTTCACCTTTTTATTTATTGTTTTATCTTTTTATATTTTTATGGGTAATCTTATCTATGAATAAAACACTCATGTGACCCGTTGGTTGAGTTGTTGTTCTATGCTATCAAGTCTCAGGTGACTAATTACTTGAACAGCAAGCCCATTACATCCACCCACCCATTCTATTAATAAGAGGTCCTACTCTAGGTACAATGATATTCTTGACATCATTAAAACTTAAAGTAGCTTTGTGCTCATTATGCCCAGAGCTAAAAATGATGGACTAAGAGGGAATGACCAGGGTGTGACATCAAGGGTCTTGTGGATTCCTTTTAGCAACATCTATAGGTGCTATCATGTAGCTTGGTTGTACTAAGATCCTTGTAGATCTAATGCAAAATGGGAGTAAGAGTAATGAAGGCACTCAATAAGAGACTCAATGCTATTCTGGGGGTTCCACTGGAAAGACATGCATCCATGCCTAAAGGTTGGAGGCTTCTCTGGTTCACTGCTGGGGAAAACAAAGTGCCAAAGCAGCTAGAAAAAGAAAAGAAAAAAATGAGAGAAAAACATAAAGAAAAGAAAGAAAGAAAAACATGTGTGCCACAGAGAAATTCTAATTAACTCCTCCCTTGGACAAAACACCAAGTGATCATACACCTTGCTATCATGGTGCTCTTACGGTTCTCCATCATTGGATGAAACAATGCAATGTCACTAATTGAAGGAATCGACTTGGTCTTGATTTTGGAGCAACGGGCTAATGACAAATTAATCATGCCCTACACTTAGGATTCATTATGCCCTGGGTTAAGTACCTCATGTCCTAATCTTTGCAATCCATTCTACAATTTGCCTCATCTCGCTGTTCATGTATTTGTGATTCGTGTCTTGTGTAGCATTGAATTCATATCTCATCATGGTGGTATTTGTATGTGTGTGTTTTTTGGAATTGGTATGGATTACATTTCACCCTCTAGTGCCTATAGACATTTTTTAGGGTAGTTACGTAAGGGCATCATAGGTAGGAACCTACTTTGGGGATGACCCACTTGCATAATCCTTGTAATTTATACACATTACACATCACCATCACATCATTTTATCCACCAAGTACTGCATTACCAACATTATTCCTTCTTTTATCATCCTTCTAAGTTCAAATGTTCCTATGCACCATCTCATGTCCTTTTTCCTCATTCTATTCATGAATTTCATTGTCAGATTCCACCCCATTATATCTTTTGTGCCTTCCAATCTATTCAATGTTACCTTGCACCTTTCCAATTAACCTCAAATCCTTCATTTGTGGCCTTGGAAATTTAGAAATTCATTAATTTTCCTAAGTACCCTATTTTCAATGGGTCGTGATATTGGGTACCTGATATCGGGTTTGACACGATATCAGGTTCACGCTATTAGGTATGCAATATCGCATCCATAAAAAACTATATATATGGGCCCCCCACGCATGTCAACATCATTTTACATTGCTCATGCGAGGGGATTTATTCAAATTTTTCTCCACAAACTTGCTAACTTGCACGCCTTTCATTCGAACATCCATATCTTATGCATTAATGCTCTGATTCCCATTCTGATTGAACCCGTCTGAACCTAGAGTGTTCAACTTAGTCATGGGGGAAGGGTACACTCCAAGTCATGCATAATTTTTCCAAAATTCATCGTTGCCTGAAGGATATCATAAAGGGTAAAGGACCGCAAAAACTGTTAAACACATTGCCAAATCAACTTTATCTCTTCACTCATACCAAGGGAATTAATTTTGGGAACCACCTAATCAAATTGAGGCCAATATCAAAACTTTTAAGGGACATTTTCATAAAATTTCATAACTCTGGATCACATGAAATAAGAAAAAAAAATCGTTAAACGCAAGAAGTAAGGTATAAATCAAACTCTGTAAGCAACCTTACTAATGGACAGCCCCATGTGATTGTAGATGGCCCCTAAACGTGGACGGCAAGGAGAACCCTCTCAAGGTGCATCCAAACAACCAAGGAGAGGCAAAGGCTAGGCATCTCTCAAGGAACATGCAAAATAGGAGGCATAATCATTTAGCATCCATTAAGAGCCTCTTGTTACTATGCAATTGGGATAGGCTGAAAGAGGAGCTGCTAAAGCACTTGAACAAGGATAATGTCTTACTTTGTCCCTAGAATGTGTTTAAGTGATCCATGAAAGGTCCATGTCAGTGACCGTGATTGTGGAACTCAACTTTGGACCTTTCACGGAGTTCACTCCTAAAGTAGTTAGGGACCAACTCAAAGGGTTCCCGTTATGGCCTATCCTTTTTGAAAATGGTGCCTGGTACCTAGGAGAGACGTACCAATTTTTGCACAATAAATAAGAGAGCATCATAGTTGATATTGGTGGTGTTTCTATAGATTTCTCTACCAAGGCCATTTTGAAAGTGTTGAATATTTTGAATACAGGGCCAAAAGTTGCTCACCTACCCACTCGCCTCGATGCTGATGCATAAAAAATCTAGTTGAAAAGGGTGTATGGAAAGGAAGGTAAGGTGTATGAAGAGTTGACCCTAGAGGAAAAGATCTATTTCAAGATTGATACTTATCATATCTTTCCCATGAAAGGATTAAACAAAATCTCAATGTATTCAGCTAGAGGAACTATGATATTGATGGGCAAGGTAAATGCCAACCTACCTCATCTGTATCTCATGGAGATTTTGAGGTAGTTTGAGGAACGGAAGATAGGGAAATTCGCATTGCCCTTCCCCTATCTCATCAAGAAGTTGTGTTAGCATGTTGGAATTCTGGGGTACACCAATGGCATCACTAGAAGATCCCAAAATGCTTCATTTGCTGAATTGTTGAAGCCAGCAGCCCCAAGGAAAAGTGCTAGTGAGACATTGGAGCCAGAATAAGAACTGACGATGGGGCCCATGGAAACTCAAACTATAGGGCCTAGCCAACTCCCAAGCACAAGGCCTAGTCAATAGCAAGAAGTGAGGCCCAACACAGGCCAAAGAGAACAACCGCCACCATTGCCATAGGATTATCGACCATCAATGAGCCATCTCAGGGCCATCACTAAGATGGTTAGCTGGGGAAGTTATGATGATGCCAATCTCTTCCTGGTCATCAATGATGCTGTACAATCCATGGTTTTTATAGATCATGCACAAGGTAAAGTGTCCATCCAAACAAGAGGAGGGGAGACACATTGGTCACAATCAGAAAATGCTGCATCCTTTTGAGTGCAATTGGAAATGGGTGAAGGTGCCAAAGTCATGGTCATGTAGCACCAAGATGTAGTAGAAGCTATAGAAGTGGTTACGTACCACATAAAAGAGTTCTTCAATGTCCATGTTGTGCCACTGGCAGATTTCATAGGAACACATGATGCTCAAACTTTGGCCAATCCCTCGATGACTTCTGCAGAGCATGAGGATGTTCTCGATCGATTTCTACAGACAAGAAAAGTGATGATGTCCTTATTTGACATCCTACAAGATGTCATAATAACTCAATTAGACCTCATCTCCACCAAAGGAAAGCTGGTCATGGTAGAGATCAGGGCCAAGCATGCAGAGGTAGAGTTGGAAAGACTCCAAGAGAGGCTTGTCACCCTGCAAGTTGCACAGTGGGATCCATTTCAATTCATTCTCATAGACCAACTAGAATCTTTTAGGATGGAGCAACTTAATAGGTTATTGGCATATAATAAAAGAGTGATGAAGGAAAAAGAGAAGGTCAATTAGGATGCTTCCAAGGCACAAGTGCAAACATATGTGCATGCTAAAGCACTCAAGGCCTTGCAAGAGGAGAATAAAAAACTTGCCACAGACAATCTTTAGCTAACCATTGTGGAGAAACAAAAGAATGTTCTTGAAGATAATTTTTAGTAGTTACAAGAATAGTTAGTCAGGGTCAACTAGGACATGAATCATTTGGCTAGAGAGAATCGAACCTTGTCAATGGAGGAGGTACATGTAATTTGTCAAAAGACAACAATTGAAATAAGTGCACGGTAAAACAAGGCCAAGAGACATGAGAAATTGAAGGAGCACTTTAGAGATTAGGTGGGGATGTATAAGAAAGTCATTGAAAAAGATATCCATATGGCTAAGTCCCACATTAACACCTTCAGTGCTCAACACATTGATTGGTGGCTCATACTGGACACCTATGCATTCATTCACCAAGTAGAGCTCAAAAGTCGGGACCTACAGATACAAGATCTTACGGAGTACATGGGATTGAAAAACTTGCGGTATGCCAATTTATCCATGTTAATAGTAGCACACTTGAGAATAGAGCTAGAGAAGCAGGTAGCTACCACCTACGCAAAATATGAAATAGAATTTGTGAAGCATAAGAAGACACTACAAAAGTTAGAAGTGGAAAATTTTGAGTTAGAGGTGGTCAAAACCAGCTACCAGGGATAAAAAGATGTCATGGAAAACTTGGCTTGATGGCTTATAGATTACTAGGAATATAAGAATAAAGCCAAAGCCTACGAGGAGGAATGACGATTGTTTGCGGCCTTGTATGTCAAAGCAGATCAAATGTTCCTGCAACTGCCATGTCCATGGGAGGTGCTGATTCCATCAAACATTAGAGCATCAACATGGATGGCACAGGACGCCCAAACTGAAGAGGAAAAGCTCCAAGCACTCCTTTAGAGCCATCAAATTCCAAAAACTAGAGCACAAGAGGAACCACTGCCACCTGTAACCACATGATTTTTAACAAAGTTTTGTACTTTTGTAATTTTGTGTCCGTGTCCTAATTTTGTTGTATGCAATCCTCCACTGTAGCATGAATAAATTTCTAGTTAATCACTAATCCCATACCTATCCACTGTGTAATCAATGGGGCTTGTTGTCATTTTGTTCGACTCAAGGATGAGTTTTCATTTAGTTGTGGGGGTATGATAGATCATGATTTGTCAAGCTCTGATATCGAACCCTCGATATTGGATACATGATATCATAGCCTCTCTAGCAATATTGGATATAGAATATCATGGTTCTTGTGTGAGCCTATAAATATACAATTGGGCGCATGGGAGAGTCATAGGAAAAGTTAGTGTTAGAGTAGGATCTTTTTGTCAGTTTCAATTCCTCTCAATCCTTTCCCCAGTGCATGCATATAGTGTGATGATTGTAATTGTATGGAACCTTTATTTGAGTATGATGTACTTGGACACGCACATGACCGGTAATAAAGATCGAGATTACTTCATCATTGTAGCATTCACTTAGTTTTAATTACTTACTGTTATTGTTATTTATTGTTTTCTTAATTAATATTTCTCTACCCTCATTTCCTATCCCTGTTATTAAATGCAGAATGAGTATGACTTAATCATGAGCATTTAAGTGTGACTACTTGGTATCCTAGTAGCATATCTAGGACATGCGCTTGGTAATCCTAGTAGTAGTACACAAGGTCCAAGATGTGTACGGATGATTAAGGACAGATGCTCATCCCACTTAGGCTAGCTTAGATTCTCTTTTTCCATTTCCTCTTAGCTTAATCAAAGTTACTTTCCATTATCTCTAGGAGTAGCCTAGTGTTAGAAATCATATCATATACCTCACTCTGGACTAAACCATACATGAAAAACCAAATACTAGTCCAGGTGGGAAGACATCAAACTATGATCAACGAGTAACTATCTAGATACCACAACTAATCCATCTGTGGAGTTCGACTGGATTGTGCATGAACACTCATATTTGTATGGTTGAGTGTAGGGGTACCTTGCCATTGATCAATGCCTATTTAGAAATAGTTGATTTTAACTCTTTCTGTAACACATAAAAACATAGGCTCACCTATTAATGTTGCAACATGAACTAGTTCATGCATTCCTAGATTTGGTATGGATCTCATGGAGTTGATTATTGCAAATGGAGGAGGTGGGGTAGATTTAAGGAAGAGAAAAACCCTCTTTAAAATGTGAGTCTATTTTTTTTCATCAGGTTCTCACCATTGTTAATCAACTTTCCAACCTCCTTCCAATCCCATGCTTTCTCCCTTGTTTATGACATTTTCACCACTTTTGCTTACCCCTAATATTGAATGCAATTTTTTTAAGGTGGATGAAGGCAATTCTACATTGATTTTCCCTAGATAGTTCTACCTTGTTATATTCTTATTCTTGTCTATGTTATATTTGGTCCTGTACCTATCCCCATCAAATTAAACTAACTTATCCCATTTTTAATTTTGGGTTTATTTTTGTAACCTAAGCAATATATAAGGAGCTCTAAGTGAGCATCATTGAAAAAACAACACAACACAACAATGGCCAATTCCAAAGCTACAATCCTTTCCTACAATTCTTCTTCATTATTCTTATTCATTCTCTCTAGGTTTCAATCTTGAAGTTGTGCTAGTATTAATTGTCCAAGAACCAATTTTCTATTGGTGTTTTTCACTTTGAATGTTTTCCCTAGGGTAGCTCTCTATCTTTTTAATTTCTGTAGCTTTCTTTAAAATTATTATTATATTGGTGCAAGAAATTGGGAATAAAAAATGGTATTAGAGCCACATTTCACTCACCACTATTATTTTGTCAAGTAATTATAGGAAAAAATCATGACCAACTCTCTATCCAAAATTGAAATTAAAAAGTTCAACAAGTCCAACTATGAATTATGGAAGATCAAGATGGAAACTCTTGTTATTGAAAAGGACTAGCACAGTGCAATTTTGGAAGTAAAGCCTGATAAAATGTCTAATGAAGAGTGGGAAAAGTTGAACTTGAAGGTGATAAGTACAATTCATTTACGTCTTTTAGATTTGGTATTACTTAATGTTTCCAATGTTTCTTCTACTAACGATTTATTGGATAAATTGCAAATTTTGTATCAAATAGTGTCCCTAACCAATAAGTTGTTGAATAAATGATTGTATGATTGTAAAATGGTTGAAGATACTATAATTATAAAACACCTAAATATCTTTAATACATTGGTCCATCAGTTATAATCTACGGGGGTGAAAATGGATGAGAAAGATCAGTGCATCACACTTCTTAGCACACTTTCAAGTTCATGGAAGACATTTATGATGGTTTTGTATCTCATCCCTACACTTGACATGTTGATTGGTTCTACGAGTATACATCATTTGATATCAAAATGGAAAGATTGAGTAATGATGGTTTATGCACAGTTATAGGTTGGGAAAAGGTAAATATTCATTTAAAAATGGAGTAGTTAAATGGATTTCCAATGTACATCATGTTTCAACACTTACTAAAAATATTTTGTCTATAAGTAAATTGGATGATGTAGGACTAACTATTATCTTTGGAGGTGGAAAATGTTCAATGTTGCATGGTTTATCTCTTTTGGCTTCTATAATTTAAATAGGCAAGTTGTATAAATTAGAAGTTAGCATTAAAGAAGAAATTAAGTGCATTTGCAGTTATTGATTCATATTCAAGTATTGATTTGTGGCATAAAAGAATGGAACATCTTGGTGAAAAAAAACTTAAGGAACTTTAGAAGCAAGGTTAATCTAAGTTTTCAAAAAATTCCTCGGATTTTTACCATCATTGTCTACATGGTAAATAGAGGCATCATAGTTTTCAAAGAAGTAATGCTAAATCTTTTCAAATATTAGAACTAATACATAGTGATATATGTAAACTAGTTAAAGATATTAAAACAAGTTCTCTTGAAGGTGCTATGTATTATATTTCTTTTATTGATGATTATTCTAGAAAGAGTTGGATCTATTTATTAAAACATAAGTTTGAAGTATATGGAACATTTATAGAATTCAAAGCTTTTGTTGAGAATTATTCAAGAAAGAAAATCAAAATTCTAAGAACCGACAATGGTAACAAGTTTTGCTCAAATGAATTTAATGTTTTTTGTAAAGAACAAGGCATTCAAAGGTGAAAGACTATTCTAGGAACTCTTGAACAAAATGGAGTAGTAGAGAACTTCAATCAAACATTGATGAAACGTGATAGATGTATGCTTAGTGAATCTACTCTTGACAAGTATTTCTAGGATGAAGTAGTAATGACTGCTTGTTATCTTATCAATATATCTTCTTCATTAGCTCTTGATGAAAAAATTCTAGGAGAAGTTTAGAGTGGTAGTTCCATTAATTTAAACTATTTGAAGATTTTTGGTTGTGAAGCCTATGTATATGTTCCAAAATCTTATAGGGTCAAATTAGACTCTAAGTTTGCCAAATGTATTTTTCTTGGTATGGACATGGTGTCAAAGCTTATAAGTTATATAACTCATAAACTTAAAGGGTTATTTATAGTTGAGATGTTATCTTTAGAAAAAAAATGTGGATCTATGAAGGAGAAATCTTTAAATACTAAAGCTCCTTCAAACGATGTAACTCCTATGTATGTGCCTATTAAAATTAATAATAAAATTTTTAAGGGTCATCCTTCCTTAGTTGGAGATATTGCCCCTAGAGAATAGGATGGTGATAGCATGGTAGATGAAGATACACTACATGAAGAGGGAGAATATAGTTTAAGTGAAAAAGATCATTTAAGAAATTTAACATGTATATGAAGATTACCTTCACATTTAGAAGAATATGTCCTATTTATTGAAATAATGAGCCATCAACATATGATGAGGCATGTTCATCTATGCAAAATGCAAAGTGAAAATATGCAATGGATGATAAAATGTTATCAATTCACAAAAATAAAACTTGGGAATTAACTAACCTCCTATCAGAGAGAAAACCCATTGGAAATAACTAGGTGTACAAAATAAAATTTGGAAATCAGTACAAAGCATGACTTGTAGCTAAAGGATTTTTTCATAGAAAGAGGATTTGTTATGGTGAAATCTTCTCTCCAGTAGTAAAATTAACATCAATAAGATCATTGTTGGCTATCATAGTTGTTTATGATCTTGAACTTGAATAAATGGATGTGAGAACAACATTCCTTAATGGTGATCTTGAGGAAGAAATATATATGTTTCAACCTAAAGGATATGAATTTAAAGGAAAAGAGCATATAGTGTGTTGATTATTAAAATCACTCGGATGTAGAATAAAAAGTTTAATGACCACAAAATAAATCTTGGCTTCATTAGAAGTTTCAAAGAATCTTGTATGTATGTTAAAAATACAAGTGAAAAATATGTTATCTTGCTACTATATGTTGATGACATGTTAAGAGAAGGTAATAACATGCATGGTACTTAGGAGTTAAAACTTCATATGTCTTTTCAATTTGAGATGAAGAATCTTGGTGCTACACAAAAATAGTTTTGATAATGGAAATTAAAAGGGATAGGACTAATAAAAAGCATTGGCTTGGAGAGTCTGCATATGTTGCAAATATTTTAAAAAGATTTGATATGCATGATTAAAAGCCTATGACTACACCTTGTGAAACTATTATTAAACTTTTAGTTGAACAATGTCCAAAGATAAATGAAAAAAAAAATAGCTCATGGTTAAAATTCCATATGTTAGTGCTATCGACAGTTTAATGTATGCAATGGTCTCTTCTAAACCTAGTATTGGTTACATTTTTAGAAAACATAGCAAGTATATGTCTAATAGTGGGAAGCACCACTAGATTATGGTGAAGTGAGTTTTTTGATATCTTTGTGGTAGTTCAAATTATGGGATCTATTATAAAAATGATTCCAATGGACTCCATGGCTTCATTGATGTAGATTGGGGTAGTGATATTGATAGTAGGAAATCTACTAGTGGATATGTGTTTAATCTTTTTGGTGTTGTTGTTTCTTGGAAAAGTCAGAAATAATCTTGTGTTGCTTAGTTTACCACTAAAGTTGAATATGTTACTACTAACTTGGCATGCAAAGAGGCTATATGGCTTTAAAGGTTAATAGCTAAACTTGGCATTACTTAGACGCTTGATTAATATTGGCTATGATAATCAAAGTTCCATAAGCATATCCAAGAATCCAATCTTTCATGCTTGAACAAAACACATTGAAATACAATATCACTATATATGGAAGGAAATTACTGTTGGTACCAACACGCCCATGCTTGGCATGGGGCCTTTGTTTATTTAAAAAAAAAAAAGATGGGTTACCCTAACCCTAAAATTGGCTATTAAAAACCATCAAGGTGATGGAGTTGGAGGGAGGAGAGGAGGAGAAGTCAAGCCAGGAAGCCCTAGGCTAGTGAGGTCAGGGCCATGAAGCCATGGACTGAACCTCCTCTTTCTCTCGGTGGTTGTTAGTGTGTGCGGCAACAATGGTTGGTGGTTTGCAAGGCATTGGTGATGTTTGATTGCAACTACACATGATTCTTGCAGCAACACAACCATGCATCTTGTCGGTGGATCTTCTCTCTATCTTCTTTTATTTCAGCAAATGGCATGTGGTGGACGGTGGATTTGTGCATGATGTTTATGCAGTTGGCGGTCTGCAGGGCATTGGTGATGTTTGATCGCAACTACACATGATTCTTGTGGCGACACAACCATGCATCCTGTCGATGGTTCTTGTTTCTCTCTCCTTTAGTTTTTTTTCATGTTTTATCTCTCTCTATGTTTTCTATCTCTCTATCTCTCTATCACTTGGTCACATGGCTCTTTCCAGCTGAGACTATTCCCGGGTTTCCGTACCCATACAGAAGATGCCCTAGGCTATAGTCTCCTCAAACAAGTTTTTCCGGTGTTGGCATGACGAAAATTTATGCATCAACAATTACAAAGCAAAGGATTTTTCCGAATAAAATATCTACTGAAGCAAATTCTACAGATTTACTCACCAAGTGAACTTCTGTTGAAAAGTTTCTCTAGTGTTGATTAGCATTTGGTCTTCTTTTGATCTAATTTCCTAAAAATGGTCTGGATTGTTCTTTAAAGCAACTTTATCTTTAAGAGGAAGAATTGTAAAGTGGATGAAAGCAAATCTACCTTGATTTTCTTTGGATATTTCTACCTTGTTATATTCTTATTCTTGTCTATGTTATATTTGGTATCCTACCTATCCCTACCAAAATAAACTACCTTATCCCCTTTTTAATTTTGGATTTATTTTTTGTAATCCAAGCAATATATAAGGAGCTCCAAGCAAGTATCCTTTTGNAAAAAAAAAAAAAAAAAAAAAAAAAAAAAAAAAAAAACACAACACAACAATGGCCAATTCCTAAGCTACAATCCTCCCTTTTAATTCTTCTCTATTGTTTTTATTGATTCTCTCTATGCTTCAATCAGATTTGAAGTTGAAAACCTCTCACCCATGCTGAAGAAGTCTCTCCTCTTGAATTGATATGAAAGGTACGTTTGCACACTATCGCAGTGTACTCCTAGGTTACAAATATATCTTGGGAAGTTTTGATTTGAAAAACACTGGTTTCTACTCTATAGCACCATACTTTCAACTTCCAAATAAATTTTGGAAAGTTTTGATTTAAAAAATGTTGGTTTGTACACTATGGCAGTGTACTCTTATGTTTCAAATAAATTTTGCAAAGTTTTGATTTAAAAAACACTGGTTTGTACCTATGGCAGTGTAGCTTCCAAATAAATTTTGGAAAGTTTTGATTTAAAAATACCTATGGCAGTGTAGCTTCCAAATAAATTTTGGAAAGTTTTGATTTAAAAATACCTATGGCAGTGTAGCTTCCAAATAAATTTTGGAAAGTTTTGATTTAAAAATTGCTGGTTTGCATGCTATGGCAGCATACTCTTACGTTCCAAATAAAATTTGAAAAGTTTTTTGGCCCAATTCTTTCTAATTTTTGTTTCGGCAACTTCCTAATTTAAACTGGTTGTCATCTAAGCTTTTTTTCGAGCTCTGCCCTACCCTATAGGTAGCAGAGTTTGACCACATAAAGTCGACGGTTAATGTTTTTCATTTGCCAAGTTCTCAATCATTTGCAATCATGGCGGGGGATAGCGGCAGCAATAGTAGGAACCCAGGACTGGAAGTGGTTGAAGAAACCATCCGCATTGTCTCAAGAGTCCCAAACCCAACCGTTGATGAAGAACCACCGGCCATGCATGGGAGGTATCAATTTTCTGTTCCAGTTTCTGTTGTTTCTATTCTTTTTCACGATCAACACGTTAATAAATTTATTAATGGGTTGTAACTGTATATTCTAAGATTATTAGAGCATAAAAAAAACTACATAAGCTTGCAACTTGAAAGAGTGCAACTCGGCTGAGACCAAGCAAGGCTGAAAAGAAAACAAGGAATAGCCAATTAAATAAATAAAAAAAAAGGGTTGAAGAGTACTCCAGATTTATTTTTCCAACGTAAATATTCACACAACAAAATTCCTCAAAACTATTGCTAGCCATGCTAAAAATAATCAAGATATCACAATGAAATTTAGGCTTCTGAGTTCTTTCTCCTCGAGATAACAACCAGGGAAAATTCCATCAATGACAACAAAATAACTAAGATAGCTGAAAATTCCATCAATGCTTTCCATTTGATACATGGAAGCGGGGAATCCAGAATTTGCGATTTTGAACACATTCTGATTTGTGTAACACCAGAAAAGATGGGTGACATAAATTTGTGAAAAGAAAAAGAAAAAGTTAAAATATATTTGTTAAAAGAAAAAGATGGCATCTTTTACGAATTTTTATAAATTTTTATAAATCTTAGACTAAGTGTATTTTTGCTTTTGTACATTATGTTAGATTTTTTCATTACTTAATTTCTTTGTTGCAAAATATAAATATTTGTTTGAAAAGTACCCTATGAAAATTTATTGTGCTTCTGTACATGAACATGAACCTGTACCTGCTATGGCTGGTTTGTGAAATTTTCATCAGATTCACAAATTTCTAGGCAAGTGCAAGGCTAAAAAGGCTGCTTTACATCTTGCTTCAAATGATATTATCCTTTGAAGGCTACTATTGTCAGGGGTTGAAGGGAGACCACCACCAGCCAAAATGTAACGTAGCAGAAAAGCTACTGAATGAAATGTAACCACAAGTAGCACAATTGCAATGTGAAAACTAGAATGAATGGCTTTTATGTTAATTACCAATGGGCACCAACACAGAGTAGTGATAATAACTGACATCACTAGTAGAAATGGCTGTATAGATAAAAAAAACCTTTGGTATAAGCTTATTTAGGAGTAGGTGTTAATGCATAAATTTTAAACACAACAACATTCACAAAGCTCATTTAAAAGAAACTATTGCCTAGGGTGCCTTTAATATGGGTACGGAAATCTAGGAATAGTTTCAATTGGAAAAGCAATGTGGTGTTTCTTAAAACATAAAGTTTAATGATTAAATAACTTTATTAAAGAAATAACAATGACAATCCATGATGACTTTGTTGGAGAAATAACTGTTTGTTTCAAAATTTTAACAAGGATACTCATGCATTAATGAATTGTAAAATGAAAAGCATGAGATTGCTCACAACGTGAACAAAAATTAAGTAGAGTTTTAAATAACACAAGTTTTGTGTTTAATCTACACAATAGAGACCAAAGTTGAGTAATTGAAATTTAAAATAGCAGGATAAAATAAAGACTTAGATTAGGTGCAGCCTTGTCCACCTGTGCTTATAAGAATTGTCCACCTGTGCTTATAAGAATCACGACAAGTTTACAACCTCTATTGAATTTGCTTATTGTTCCACACCGAACTGCCTTCGGGAGTGCCACCAAACAAATAACCAGAAATGAGAAAGAACCCTGGGATTTTCCCTTTGTCCCTAGTCCAGGAAACCAGTACGAAATCTTCATCGGAGCTTCTATGCTTGATGGACCATTATGAGAATGGAACAAAGTCAAAGGACCGTTACGAGAAAAATCGGTAACAAAGAATCAAAACTTCCCACACCTTTGTAAACACACCAAAACGATGTGAATGCAAGACCCTAGTTTCAGTTCACTAGTCTTATCAAAGAAAATCCTGATAAGTGTTAACGTCTTGTTTGCTGACGGAAATTGGTAAGGGTTCTACCATGGGAAACTCAGGGAAACTAAGCAGCATAAAATCAGCCGTGCATGCAGCACTGCCAGATTGAGAAATTGGTGTCTCTCGTGCCATCATTGTCATATGGAAATCAATAGTCCGTGAAATCTGCTGTGTTTACCCATCATTTAGGCATGAAAATAGAAATCGCAGAAGGAACATTCCATTGTTTTCCCCGAATTAGCCGTCGACGCGTTGGGGAAACATTAATCTGGATTGGAAACTTTCTCAGGACACGCGGCACATGAACCTTGCCCACACCGCACCCGACTGGAGATTGGACTCCACATGTCAGCAAGAGTTTCGGGTGGGGTGCCGGAAAAGGTGGTAAGGAATACTTGGAACTTGCTGATTTATGCACTGTCAAGGACGGTGCAGACATCCGGAAGCCGATAGAAATAATACCAAGTCGACTGCCATGAGGACGTGTAGGGAAAGATGTTTGACATAGCAAAAACGACCTGACAGGGCAGCTAGAATTTCTATGTGACGTTCGTGGCTTGCACAGGGAAACATGATAAGAAGGGAGCCATGCAAGGTCAATTGCATGCACAATTTTGGAGACTTCCTTTTGCAAGAGTGACGACAGGCATCATTCCCAGGGATCCACGCTGTTTATAAAGCCTGGATGGCATGTCGACACGAGGCCCTAAGTAGGCACCAGTTCCACCCACTGTGAATGTGGAGGAGAGTGATGATGAGTGAACCTGGGGCTTGTATCGTCAAATAACTCCTTGCATGATGATTTGCTTGATGGTAATTTCCCCTTTTCAAATATTGGTGCCCACATGCACGGTGCTTCCAATGATTTTAAAAACTTATCATTTTTCCCCTGTTGTAAGCGTTTGTGAGCTAACCTGAATCAACTGAATATTTTAAGGGAGTCTTGGAAGTGTTTACTAAGTTAGGACATCTGCCTCTTTAACAAATTTGCATCTTAAAATACTGGATCCACCCTAATTAATTAACCAAGGCCCGGTGCGAGGCCCGGTGCGAAAGCATGAGAGGTCTTGGTACCAAGAGTAAGCCTGCAGCAATAGGCGCGATCACCAGCATTCCCACCATTTCAGAAGTCACTGAATCTGTCATTGAAATTAACCCTGAAAATGAGCTAAATGGTCTGTATTTCTTCAGAAGTTACCATCTGCCTTGTTCAAAGCTTCATCATGTGTTTCAGATTTCCAAAAAAATCTTACTCAAACCTTATATCATAAATGTTTATATATTCATAAAATTTTAACATGCCATTCTAATGAAAGAGGAAATTAACTGGTATTTCCTATTATTAGCCAAATATTGAAGAAAGAAGTGAATTAACGTAACTCTTCTTCATTGAACTCATCATCATTTGACAAATAAACCAGCTCTTGGGATCGCTGCTGGCCCTTCTGTCTGACAAATCGTTTTCGTTGAACTTTTGTTCTTTTTGTTGGATCATTTATCTTGTTGATGCTTGTTGTTGACGTACTGCAGACTGCGATTGAAGTTGTGGGTACCATGTAATAAATTATACTTCTAGGGTTACTTCAGTTAAAATTCCTAGGACATGCACGCAGAGTTTTCCACTTACCTTATCGTTGCATAACTATTAATGCAGAGTTTGACAGCGGAAGTGCTTGGCCTGGAATTAGAAGTTGAGAAATCTACGGAGCACGACAATCATAAAATCGAGCCAACAACTAACTCTGAAAGCTCATCATTTTCATATGCTTCTAGGGTATCATCTGAACCTTCACATCAATAAATACTTGCGGAACTTTTTGTCGACTAAATTTTTGAAATCAAAGCCTGGTGAATTTTCACTCCAGCATCTCTCAAGTCAATTTCAACTGCATATGCCAAAACATTCAGTTTCTTACATGCACTCTTGCATGTGCACAATATGGGCATCATGATCTTGTTGTTGGCGGTGGTTGTTTTTAATTCATAATTTTCCATATATATATATACACACTATTAAATCACATATACGGACAACTTTATCATGGTAATAGTTATTTAGGTTTATATTCTGTTAATTTTTGTTGTAATAACTATGGTTTTTCAATGCTCTAATACTATGTATAGGGCCTATCTCAAATCCATATTTGTGGTGGTTGAACTAGTGAGCATCTTATGTTTTATTGGGTAGCCTTGCCAAAACAACTTACCTCTCCATATGTGATTCAATGAGTGGACTCATATGTGGTTTTGCCTTGGTGCTAAGGACTTCTTGCTCTATTTGTTACAATAGTTTACTATGATCATATGGTCACACTTCACCATAGATGTTGTAGGAGCCATTATCAAAACTTTGGTAGGGGTCTTCTCAGTCTATCCTCAAGTTCATGAAGGATGATCACAAAGCTATTATGGAGATGGGGCAAGATGGGAGCACATGTTCTATGACACTTTGATAGTCATCATAAATTTGAGGGATGCCTAAATTCACAATGTATCATCTTGATAACACCTTGATGATTAGGAATAGGGTAAACTTCTTGTTCTAGAATTCTCTAGACTCTATCTTCTTGCTAGAAGTGTAAGATTGGTTTTTACATTGATTTTTTGTTTATTTATGGTTGTTTTGCTTTGCAATTGTTTGTCTTGAGATCATTGGATTTTGTTTGTTTGTCTTGTTCAGATATAAGGTACATACTAGGGGACTTGTGGCTAATGATCAAACTTTATCTGTTGCTCATACAACTTTGTACGAATTTAGACAAGGCAAAAGTGTAAGGATTCAAGTACTCAATCAACTTGATGTAGAGTTCAATAACTACAAGTTGTGGTATTCGTGGGTGTACCAAATGTGTGTGGATAAAAGTCATGCACATGAGTTTTGGGCACTCCAAGATTTGTGCATGTGCACAAGAGCTTTCATCCTTTGTCATTATTCATTTAAACCTAGTAAATTTTTTTTAATATGATCATCATTCTAGTATTTTTATAGCTTCTTTTTTTCTAATGTTCTTATGGCTAACATGTGAATCACTTTGCCTCATAGATTCTATGTGCATGAGTCTGCTCTTATTATGATTGCTTCAGGTTGTACTAAGGAGAACATTCTCTTTAAGTGGGACAACATAGATGGAGCACAAAAATGGTTCCCAAACAAGACTCCTTGGGTTACCCAGTAGAGGTTAATAGATGGAGGTTTGTTTGACCTCCTTATGCTACCTAGTCCATCTATGCAATAGGCTGAAATGTTGAATGTGATTAACTTTTTTGATGAGAATATTACCAAATTTTCTTCTAGTGTCCATGGTTTTTGAATCATTATAGACATTAAGGAATTCGTTTTTAGTGATCTTTTTGGCATATCTATTGATGATCTCAAGATAGTAGCTAGAGTAGGGAAAAATGCAAGTTATAGGGGAGAGTTAGAAGCTTAGCTTACTTCACCTCCTAGTGCTCAATTATCCTTTAGTCAATGTACTATTGAGGAGGTAAACCAAACTTATCCTCTCTTCTAATCTAGGGTCTTTCCCATGCTCTTATTTCAAAAGAAAATCATGGAAGTTCAACAAGCCTGGGCCAAGAAGAAGATCTTAACTAGTGAAACTATGTTTGACTAGGTAACATTCCTCATCAGTGGCTTAAGGGAGGAAGTCTGAAAACTCTATGATAACCTTAACTCCCAACATCGTCTACTTTTTACTTTTTTCTATGAGTACCTTAGAAAGTTCATGGAGTTTTTGGTTATTAGGAGAGATGGAAAGTGAGTGCTTCATGATGAATCTTAACTTCCCAAGCCTTGGGAAAAACATATTACCCTAGTGATGTGTACCCAAGACTCGCTAGTGGAGGAAGTATATGAATCTTTGTGTGTCCAGTAAGAATGTTAGCAGTGTACATTGTGCTCCCCTTGATAGCATGGGGTGAGAGCCCCACACTATCCATGACAATGCGAAGAAGGCTAAGTGAGCACATGAAGAAGTAGATGGTGCGACTAAAGAAAAGATAAAAAGGCCATGAGTTGAAGATAATGCTCTAGCCCTAGCTTAAGAAGTTCCTAAGAGGATGATAATTAAGTTAAACAAGGTGAATTAGGCTTTTGGAGACATGTAATTATTTTTTCTTATGTTTTTCTTTTTATTGAAACTATTTTCTAGCTTTTATTATTCATGTTGGCCTTGATTTCTAGTAGGGAGGATATAGGGCTTATTTGCTCATGTTGCTACTATGGAGGAAGAGAGGATGTGCTAGGAGGAAACTGAAGGAAGGTCTAAAGGGGCATTAGATATGTTGGACTCCTTCATAGATGATATGCTTTTGGAGGATAATGCCCTGTTAGACGTACTTTTGGACCTTCCTAGTTAGCTTTGCTATTTTTATATTTACTTTTGTTTTAGTTATTCATTGTTCTTTCATTGTAGATGAGTGATAAATTTTATGCTTATTGTAGAGCATGATCTTCCTCCAGAGTCATCTACATTCCATACTAAATCTTGGGTGGAGGTCCTAGACAAGTTGGAGTTCATGAGAGAAATGATGGATGATATGGTGGGCAGGTTACAATAGATAGACCCTAATTGTGGTAAGAACAATTAAAATGTATGTATTTTACATGTATTTTTTATAATTTTAATGTTCATTTTCATGTCTTATGATCATATGGTCATAGTTTTTTATGTTTTATTTTTATTATTCCTTATTATTTTAAGTTTTTTTTATTGATAATTTTCAAGATAAGATGGGATCCCTCATGAGACTTTGATTTTGATGAGCTCCCTGAGATGCCTTCAGATGTAGATAGAATTTCATGAAGGTTGTATGAAGGGGCTACCATACATGTACCATCATGTGCCTCAATGTTTTGGGAATCCCAACATTCTAGTGAGCTCTTGTGGGAGCATCTTGTTGCAATAGAGAAACAAATCAAGAAGTTGATTAATAAAGTTAGGAGCCTTGAGGTTGACAAGAAATTCATAGAGGCTTAGGTAGCTAATAGTAATTCCTTGCATAACAAGGAGATTGAGTGGTCTCATTACTAGAGTGCCATCCATGGGAAGGTAGCCCTAGCTAGAAGCATTACAGTGAAGGATATGTTGAAGGAGCATATGGTTCATAAGACCAAGAGCTGTGTGATCATTGCATCTTGATCTTGTAGTGGGGCAAGGGACAAAAGGCCTGCAAATGGGTCTACAAGATGGAGAGCAAACTACTACAAAAAATCATGACATGAGAATAATAAAACAATGTAAGTTTAAGTTGTTTGTGTAGGGTATAGGTGTTGACAATTTCTTCAGCTTATTTGAGGAATCAGTGGTAGCTATTGATGACCCTACCCTCTAGATCACTACCATATTTGAGGTGACTACTATTGCTAACTTTTTTCATGATCTACCTAAGTGGATGGATGTAGAGAAGGGAAAGGTCCTAATAGGTGTGGATTTTAGATATGTCAATTGGGCCAATATGAGTGAAGAATAGGTTTGAAATGGGTCTCTAAAAATTCACCCTTAAAGACATTGCCCCTAATTCATTAGAGGTTTGAAAATAAGTGTTCTTTGGTTTTTGGCTTTAAGTTATAATTTTTTATTTAATTTTTGTTGGTTATGGTTATATTTAGAAGTTATCATGGTTACTAATTGTCTGAATTATTTTGTTGTTTATAAGCTTTAGGTGATGCTAGCAATGATAATGGTCCTAGTGTTAGCAATGATGCTATTCCATCTCTAGTGGCCTAGATCTACCTATTATTTGATTCATTTCATGTTATTTTCATTGGCTATTAATGTTATTTAGCTAGCTTAGCTCATGAGACGATTTATTATTCTTTAATATGCCTATGTCATTTTTTGCATAATGAAACTATGAATATTGAACATTATGTATTTATTTTTATTATTTGTCAAATGGGGTGAGCATGGCTACCATTTGTTTTTACTTTAACTATTATGGATTATTGTTTTTAGTTTCTTTACATTCTAAATTGGTTTTTAGTCATCACATTTTAAACATATTGTGTTTTCTATTTTTTATGGTGTTTTATGATTTTATGTGAATGCAAAGAGAATAGATAGAAAATTATAAAGTAGACATGAACATAAAAACCATAGATACAAAGTAAAAATGTAAAAGTTAAAGAAAAGGGTACAAATTAAAGGCTACATCATAAGGTACAATGGTTAAGAAGGTAGGTAGAGTATTTAAGCATGCAAGTGTTTTCTAATCTTTGAGAGATTAGAAAATGTGTAAGGCCTTTATTGCATGATTTTATACTTCCCATTCCCTTCACTTACTATGATAAATGGGAGTTCATCCAATGATTCTTTTATGGCCCCCTACGTTGTTAGTTTTGACTTGGTTGATTTGGTTCAATTTCTTAGCTACGTCTTGGGCTATAGGAGCTTCTTCTTAAAACTACATCTCAAATCCTTATTCTACATTAACATTATTGAGAAACAAGGGAGCTGTGTTGTCCTTGTGGATAACAATCTTACATTCTTCATAAGGCAAATGAATTTCTTGATGGATCAAGGAAGAGATAGCTCATAGTTTAGCTAACTAGGATCTTCCCAAAATTAGGCTGAATCTTGGTGTTTCTTCGACCAGAAGGAAATTAGCTAATGTTGGGAACTATTCCCTAGCTATGAAATCTAATGAAATTAACCCTCTCATCTCTACACGTGAATCATTGAATGATTTAAGCATTGAGGTGGAGGTGCTCTAAATTTGTTTTGTGAAGACCAAGCATTCTATAATAAGGAAGGGGATAAAATTAGTGGCTATTCCATTATCCACATGTACCTAGTGTACCTTATACCTACCAACTCTTATCATGAACTCTTGATACCTCACCACTTTGTGAGTCAATATTTACCTTATTATCATAAACTATTAAAGTATTTGACTTTGTTTCTTCCTTAGGTGAGGGTGGTACTATTACTGTATGGATAGATTTTTGGTTAGCTGGGATATCCTCATTGATAGGAATAGAAGTCAATAGAAAAACTAAGACTTCATGATGAGCATGAGAGGCCATACCTAAATCATATAAGATTAACAAGACATTCTTCTATTTAAGTAAGAGCTTGACCTACCCAATGATAGTCAGGAAGTCTTTGTCATTGTTCATTATTTTCTTGTTCTTATTGTCTTTAACTTCAACCAATTTACCAAATATTTTCATCTCATGTTTTGGTGTTTATGGTTTGGGCTCCTTCCCTTTCTCCTATTGTTTATTATTCCTCTTAGGTTGACTAATTAAAGCAACTTGAGCATTAGAGCTCATGGGTATGGCTGAAATGGGTGTAGAATTTGGTGGGTTTACTTCATTTTACACTTTTGTTTTTACATTATCCTTAGAATTTTACTTAAGAGTTAGCTTCTTATGTTGTTTTGTTGCTGAGTTCTTTCTATCTAGTTGTGAAGAGGTTGAGGCATTAGCTACCATGAGAGGACATTAGTCATCTTGAGTTATGGACATAATAGTGGTAGAAGGGGCACTCTAATAACAAATGGTTCTTTGGGAGGTGTTGGTGATGGTATCATTATGAAAAAAGGAATCCTTGAACTTAATGAAGTTGAAGCCATTTCCATCATGAGGAGGAATATAAATTATAAACAGCTCCATGGCAAGTTTAGGATTATTGCTAACGTTAAATGTGGCTATTGTATAGGGGTCATCATTAGCGTTTAGGAGATCCTTGTACACCTGCATGTTTTAGTTTTGGAGCCTAATAGGTTTGGAAGCATCTAACACTGACTTTCCATTATCTATAATCTTTTTTAAGTCATCCTTTAACACTAAGCAGAAAACAATATCATGACTAGGCGATTGATGATAGTTGTAGAATCAATTTAGTTTGAAATATTTTGACATTTGTGGATCGTCCTTGGTTGCTACAGTGGGATCTTTAGCAATATCACATAGATGATCATGACTCTTGTAGGCATTCTTAGTCATTTTCTTATACTAGATATGACCACTCTTGAGAAATTGGTAATGGAGCTCAAATAGTTCCAAGGATAACTTTATATATTTGGACCAATTCTTCCTTTCAAAGTTAGGCCTAGATTGGTTACATGTAGAGGTCCTTGATGTCAAAGGTTGAGTGATGGTTGTAGGGGCCTTTGGTTGAGTTTTTTTTGATGCCTGTGTTATCTTTTTTTCTCTGATCATAGTGGCTATAGGTAACGTGGTTTTATTTTCTCTTATCCTTATCTCTTCTTATATATTGGTTCTTGTATGCTACATATGGTAGGACATTAATAGCCTTTTCAAAATCCTCGATAATTTTTAGTTTTGAAAAAAACTTGGCTAAGTGACCATGGAACTAGATAGTATAACTTGGATAAAATGAAATCATTAATCAATTCCTGAAAGATTTTTAAAATATGAGTCTTAGCTATAGGTTCAAGAATCTCTTTGAGGAAAGCATTCCATTGTTGTATGAACTTTTGCATAGGTTTGAGGAGCCCCTATATGAACTTCATCAATTAATCAAGAGTTGTATTAGGTTTCAAGTTATACTTGAAATAGTTAACAAACTATTAAATTAAATCCTCTAATGAGGCAGTGAACCCTCTAGGTAACACATGGTACTAGTATAAATCTTTCTTGATAAGGGACATGGGAAAGCTTATAACAATAACATTTGGAAAGAGAAGTAATAAGATGGAAGTTAAGATCACCTTCTTCATTGTATTTATTAAATTGGGGAATGGAAATGGTTGTAGGAAGAGTGTTCTAAGGGATAAAAGGACTAATGGGATCATCTTGGTAGAAGTCCACTATCTTAACCATCTAAGTTATACAGGCTTTGAGCTTTCATAGCTCTTCAATGAGGTCTTGGATCATTTGGAAGGCTTGGTCTAGACCTTAGGGAATTCTCATGGATTGTGGTATTTTTTTAGATGAGTATGGGGGAGTTGGAAGGCTTGCAGCTATGCAATGGGTAATGGTAATGATGGAAGAGGCTAGATCATCATGGTGGTAGGAGGGTTGAACAACAAGAAGGATGTCTATGTTGAAACTTGAAGGATAAAGGGGATGAAGGAGGTATGAGAGGCTTGCATAGCCTAGGGTCCCATGGAAGAGCCCACTAGGATTGCAAAAGGATGAGATGTTGATGAATTGCAGTTTGTCAAGCCCTAATATCGGGTATGCGATATTGCAATCTAGATACAATATCGTATACACAATATTGTGATTCTTGTGTTGGCCTATAAATATAGCACTCAAGTGCACAAGGAAGGGGGGATTAAGGAGTCCCTTTAGTTAGTCTTTAGTTAGTTTTTAGTTTTTAGTTTTTACAGTCAATTTTAGTGTTCTTTCCAAGTGCATGCCCACAGTGTGATGCTTGTAATTGTATAGAACCTTTGTTCGAGTGTGATGTACTTGGACACACACATGATTGGCAATAAAGATCAAAATTACTCCATCATTGCAGCATTCACTTAGCTTTTAATTTGTTTTAATCATTTATTACTTATTGTTGTTTTCTTAGTTAATATTTCTTTTATTTTCATTTTCTATTCCTATTGTTAACATGGAATGAATACGCTTTAATCATGAACATTTAAGTATAACTACATGGTAACCCAGTAGCATATCAAGTAGTGCTTCGAGTGATGTGCGCTTGGTAATCCTAGAAGTAGTACACAATGTCCAAGATGTGTGTGGATGATTAAGGATAGATGTTCATCGCACTTAGGCTAGCTTAGATCTTATTTCCTATTTTCCATTAGCTTAACTAAGTTATCTCTTATTATCCTTAGGAGTAGCATAGTAGTAGGGACCACATCATACACCTCACTTTGGACTAAACCATATGTGACAAAGTAATTACTAGTCCAATTGGGAAGAAAATGAACTATGATCAATGTATAATTGTCTAGGTGCTACAACTAGGCCATCTGCAGAGTTCGACTAGATCATGCATACATGCTTGTATTTGTATGGTTGAGTGTAGGGCTACCTCACAACTCATCATTGGCATCATTACTAGGGATGGTGCTAGTTATCTAGATTAGTTATATCATACAAGATCACTGTAATAGGGTATTAATGATATATCTTTCAGACAAAGAAATTAGATTCAATTAAGTCACACATAATTCACGACAATTCCTCTTTCACAAGACAATGATAACGCAACATTTAGTAAGGTAAGAACCAATGAAATTTATGATGAAGAAAAATTTTGGAGTACTCAATCTTATGCAAGAGTTTCATATGTTCATAGACACCCTAACGATACTCAAAGGATTTTGTCATCCAACTTAGACACCTCTAGTGAAGATAGGACATCCCCTAGAACAAGGGGGCCTATAAGGCCTAGGACCTTCTCAATGGGTAGTAAGAGTACATTAGGGGATGATTGGGAGACTTACAAAAGTCATGATGAGTTTTCTAGTTCCCTCTCTTCCTTTGCTCTTTCAACATCAGGTTATGACACAAATGACTATTCCTTAAGGGATTGGTGTAAAAATAAAATCAAACCCATGGGAAAAATTAGGAATGCCAACATGAACATAGACAACATCATCCCAACTCATGAACTCAAAACCTATTTAGTGATGATGAACCCCTGCTGGCCACGAAGGGCCTAATGCATATAACAGAGGCCATTCAGATATCTCATAGGCATCGCAAGGAAAGCCGTCTACCTAGGCTTGATTTAAATAACTTTCCTAATTTCTCAGGAGGCCATGCTTCATATCCAAAACATCATTTACAAGCCTTCTCTAATGCTTGTGTATGGAACAAAATTGAGAATGGGTGGCAAAGGCTTAAGCTCTTCCCTATGAAACTTGTTGGCCAAGCTAAAGCATGGTACAGGTCTTTAAAACCAAATTCAATTTACTGTCCTACAATGATAAAACTCTTCAACGAAAGATATAAAACCTGTGCATGAGTGTCAACCTTGAGGAGACAAATCCAAGAGTGGAGACAAGGGCAACATGAACCCTTGGACATGGCCTTAGAAAGATATTAGTCTTTGTTAAACAAATGCCCATGCCATGGGTTCTCCAAGGAAAGGCTAATATATCACATCATTGATGGGCTTCGTAATGAAACAAGGGAGACCTTAGGGATGTATGCCTTAGGTCAACTATATGAACTACGAACCCATCAATTCCAAGAGCTTATTAAGTGGGTAGCAAAAGAAGAAGGAGAAATAGACAATTGGGAGAATGTTAAAAAATCTCAACAGGACCAAACTCTTGAAATAATAGAGGTCCATAATCATGAAGAGGAGAAATCAACTTACCTTGAGGAGGTGAAACCATCCTCACCTTTGCCAATACTAAAATCACTAGATGAAATCAAAGCAAAGATCAACAAGATGACAAAGTGGGTACATGAAAAATGTGAAAAATATGTAGAGATTATTAGAGGGAGAACCATGCAAGGTAACTCTGATGACTAGAACAAACAAAGGATACCAAATCTAGAAACAAGATAGAACACCATTTGATAATTGGAAAGAAGGGCTAAAGAAAATAAGGATAGGGGTTCAACCACAAATCATAAGTATCAATACGATGCTTATTTGTACAATCACCTCAAAGGCCAATGTTCAATCTTGTCACATCTACATGAGCATTGGGGAAACATGTTACATCCAGATTTTGTATAGAAGTACTATACTCAACCATAGTGGCAAAACCCCCAATTGAAGGGGAGGCCATTGCCAAACTGGCCACACCCTTCATATCACCCAAAACCAAGTGCTTATTATGTTCAACACCCTATTTCTCCAACTAGATCAACATCCTTTACTTCACTGCATCGTTATCACTCTCCTAAGTATCTTCAACCCATGTCCTCTCCTGTGGGATCACCACCTCATGTTCCTTACAATCCTTCTTACTCTCAATATTTTTCTCCTTCTACATTTCCACCAGTTGTATCAAAAGGTTTTTTACCATAGCATCAACCAATGAACATTACTTATGATGTGACTATCAATAGCAGCAGGAGTCCTCCACAATGTCGGAAGTGTCCTTTCTTTAGGCATGGTCATAGAAAGAGAAAACATGGTTCTAAAATGACTACATCCTCTAACTTAGGACAAGCCCAACACTATGATGCACCTTCCTCTTCAAACTCAACACCTCTTGTACTCCAACAACCATGTGGCCCAATGAATCTAAGAACGTGAGGAGACATATCGATCCTTGCATACGGTTTTATGGTCATGGGTGCCATAATGGGATAGCTTCTTATCACATAACCACATCTTATAATTTGTTCCACTATGCCTACTTGAATCAAGTGTGTGAACCCCAATTTGGATATGATCAAATCCCAATATTAACAACATGCATGGATCCTAACTCTCCATTTATTAATTCTCACCATGATCAAAGTTTAGTCATGGGGGATACCCTCCATTCTAATTAGTAGAATTAGTAAATGTTTTTCCTTTTCTTTGGTTTTATAATATTTTTTTTGTTTTAAAATTTTTTGTTTTCTAATTTCTCATTTTTCAATTTGTCATTTTATCTTTCTATGGGTAATCTCATCTGTGAATAAAATACTCATGTAACTAGTTGGTTGAGATGTTGTTCTATGCTATCAAGTCACAAGTGACTAGTTAATTGGATGGTGAACCCACAACATCCACCCATCCATTCTATTAATAAGAGGTTCTTACCTTGGGTATGATGATACTCTTATTATCATCAGAAATTAAAGTAACTTTGTACTCATTATGCCCAGAGTGAAGAGTGATGGACTAAGAGGGAATGGCAAGGGTGTGACATCAAGGGGACTTGTGGATTCTTTTTGGTGACATCTATAGGTGCTATTATGTAGCTTGGTTGTACTAAGATCCTTGTAGATTTAATGAATAATGGGAGTAAGAGTTGTAATAAAGGCACTCAATAAAGGAACTCAATGCTGTTCTAGGGGGTCCCACTGGAAAGACATGCACCCATACCTGAAGGTTGGAAGCTTCTATGGATCACCTTTGGGAAAGAAAGAGTGCAAAAATGGCCAAAAGAAGTAAAAAAATAAATAAGAGAAATAGAAAAGAAGAGCTCAAGAAAAACGTGCTGAAGAAAAATTTGAATCACTCCTCCCTTGCCCAAAATGCCAAGTGATTGTACACCTTGTTGTCATGATGCTCTTATGGTTCTTTATCATTGGAATGAAATAATGAGATTTCACTAATTAGAGGTGTGGACTTGGTTTTGATCTTGGAGCAAAAGGCTAATGGTACTTTAATCATGCACAACACTTAGGATTCATTGTGTCTAGGGTAGGTTACCTCACATCTTGATATTTACAATCACTTCTGTAATTCATCTCATCTCATGGTCCAAGTACTTCTAACTTGTATCTTGTGTGGCATATAATTCATACCTCATAGTTGTGTTACTTAACATGTATGTGTTCTGTTGCATAGGTGCAAGTTGCATTTAACCCTTCTAGTGCCTATGAACATTTTAAGGTATGGTTACACAAGGGAATGATAGGTTGGAACCTACTATGGGGAGGACCCACTTGTGTGACTTTTTTAATTTGTATTTTTTGCACACCACCACATTATTTTATACCCTCTAAGTTTTCCATTGCCAAATCCATTCTCTCCTTTATCATCATTTTAACCAAATGTTCCTTAGAACCATTACATGTCCTTTTTCCTCATCCTTTTCAAAGAACTTCATTGTATGACTCCACTTCATTACACTTTCAGTGCCTCAATTTCCACTTGCCCTTATCCCATACATTTTGAATTTGCCTTAAATCCTTCAATTTTAGCTCTAAAACTCAAAAAATTATCAATTCTATTAAGTACCCTATCTTGGTTGGGATGCAATATTGGATACGCTCTATCATGTATGTGATATCATGTTTATAAAAACTATATATGTGAGACCCCCATGCACTAGAAAAGTCATTTTCAATAGTGGACATGGGGGAGTTGTTCAAATTTTCTTCCATGATTTTTAGTGATTTTCAAGTCTAAATTCAACCTTTAATATTTCACTCTTTGATGCTCTGTTTTCTTTTTTGATTGAACCTAATTAAACCCAGAGTGTTTAACTTAGTCGTGGGGGAGGGGTATTGTCGAACTTGCACATAATTATTTTTTGAAATTTGCTATTGCCTGAAGGATATCATAGGGGTAAGTACTATCATTAATTCATGCCAAACTAATTTAGTCCCTTCACGCAAGTCATCTAAGTTATTATATGAGTCACCTAAACAGATCAACTCCAACATTAAGCTTTTAGGGCAACTTTCCTAAAAAAATTAGAACTCTAGAATCACACTAAGAAAAGAATTAAAAATTTATTAAAGGCAACAAGTAAGGTATGAGATAACTAAATTTTTTTAAATAACCTTACTAAAAATCAATCTTTGTGTGATTACAGATGGCCCCTAAAAGAGGACAACAAGAAGGACCTTCTCAAGGTGCAACTAAACATTGCAAAGGAGGCAGAGGCCAGGACCCTCAAGTAGAACATGTAGAGTAGGAGGCCCACTCATTTAGCATTCATCAAGAAACCCATACGATAGTGCAATCTAGCCATGCACAAGGTGGTGAAGTTAGGGCCCTAGAACTAGGGCAACATCTTATACTATATCTTGAATTTCTTCAAGCCATTCAGGAAAAGTCCACATCCTCTACCCTAATTATGGAACTTAGTTTTGAGCCTTTTATTGAATTTTCCCCTGAACTAGTCAAGAATCTACTAAGGGATCTCCAATATGGCCTATACTCTCAGAGGGTGGAGAGTGGTAACTAGGTGAAATATATGAATTTGGCACAATAAAGAAGAGGGCACCATCATTGATATTGCTGGAATTTCAATTGGACAAAATAAGAAAAACTTCAAGTATTTCTTCAAAGGTATCCATTTTAGGAGCATAGAGCATAGGACAAGGGAAAGGTGCCCATGGAGGAGCCACCACCATTGGGAATCATATGAGTTCCACAAGTTTTGTATTTTGTATTGATGTCCAAATTTTGTTCAGTCCCACACTATAGCATGAAATAGTCCATGGTCATTTAATAATCCCATTAATATCGACTATTTGTAATCAAATGAACTTATTCCTCATTTTGTTTAACTTGAGGATGAGTTTTTATTCAGTCATGAGGGTATGATGAATCATAGTTTGCCAGGACCCAATATCATGTACATGATATCAGGTACACAATATTGTAGCCTGGATATGATATCGCATACACAATATCATGATTCCTATGTTTCCCTATAAATATAGCATTCAAGTGCACAAGGAAAGGGGGATTAAGGAGTCCGTTTAGTCAATCTTTAGTCAGTTTTTAGTTTTCAGTTTTTATAGTTAGTTTTAGTGTTCTTTCCAAGTGCATGCCCATAGTGTGATGCTTGTAATTGTATGGAACCTTTGTTTGAGTGTGACATAATTGGACATGCACATGATCGACAATAAAGTTTGAGATTACTCCATCATTGTAGAATTCACTTAGCTTTTAATTGGTTTTAATCATTTATTATTTATTGTTTTTTTCTTAGTCAATATTTATTTTATCATCATTTACTATTCTTATTGTTAACATGAAATGAGTATGTGTTAATTGTAAATAGTTAAGTGTAACTACATGGTAACCTAGTAGCATATTGAGTAGTGCTTCAAGTGATGTGCACTTGGTAATCCCAGAAGTAGTACACGAAGTCCAATATGTGTGTGGATGACTAAGGATGGATGCTCATCACACTTATGCTAGCTTAAATCTTATTTCCTATTGCCCATTAGCTTAATTAACTTATCTCTTATTGTCCTTAGGAGTAGCATAGTAGTAGGGACCACATCATACACCTCACTCTGGACTAAACCATACATGACAAAGCAATTACTAGTCGAAGTGAGAAGACAGTGAGCTGTAATCAATGTATAACTATCTAGGTGCTACAACTAGTCCATCCATGAAGTTCAACTGGATCGTGCATACATGCTTGTATTTGTATGGTTGAGCATAGGGGTACCTCGTCGCTCATCAAATGTGATAGAAATCATGGATGATGATCATGTGGAGCAAGGTGGGTTAGTGAAGGGCATTGACAAAAATAGGGAGGTAGGCTAGGAGATAGGTTAAGCTTGGTGGGTAGAAATAATAGGCATTGGCCCAAACATGGTGAAATGGATAGGAGAAGAAGAAGATTGAGGAACTTATCCCATAGATGACATGGGAAATGCAAAACTAGAAATAGTTGCTTGGGAAGTTGATTGTTGGAAGAGGCTCATGATAAAGATGCCTGGCTCTTATTCCACCTCAAACTCATCTTGATCCTCTTAATGCTCATCCAAACTAATCTCCTCACTTCACTTATCTACATTTATAAGTTGTGTTAACATGTGGAGATAGAAGTTGGTTAAATGAATTTTATCATAAGGTGGGGGAACATATTATTTTCCATCTTGGTGTATGATTTTAAATTTTCACTTAGCATCAGACTCAGAGCATGGCATGAGGATGCTTGCCTATATCTTAGCATAAAAGAAGTTATAAAATTTCTCATTTATAAATACAAAGTCTAGGTTCTTTTCCCTTTTCCTAAGTAATTACGTATGTCCTATGACTACTAGGTCTTTTGGGTCATAGACACAAACTCCTTCTTAGTTAGGGGTCATTTAGGTGAGGGTAGTGGTAATATGATAGAATAATGAAAAAGCATTAGTGAAGTATTAAACTAAGTGGTAATCTAGAAGGATTAGCGTATGAGACTACTCAACATATGAGAGTCTTAATTTATGAGACAATCCTAGTGTATAATGCTAGTAATCCTAGTGTATGAAGTAGTCTTAGGATACAAAAGCTTTAGCATACAAAGTAAATGAAAGTTTCAACATACAAAGCCTTAATTACATAGCATACTAAAGTTTAAGCATACATAGAAAATGAAAGCGTAAGTGTACACTACAAATGAAACCTTTAGCATATATAGCATATGAAAACTATAGTATACATAACATACTAAAGCTTACTATGAAACTGTAAAATGTAAATGGTGTAAACAAGAATTTGCAATGTACATTGCAAGTGAAAAGGTAGTCTAGGAGATGTTGAACTTTGAGAATACTTTGTAAAGATTAAATAGAGCTAAAACAATTTTTTGTTTACATGTTGGCCTATAGCTAATACTAATAGAAAATTTCATAGTAGGTTTTAGTAAAGAAGTTGAGTGGAGGTCCTCCTTCTAGCACTAGAAAACTGTAACACTTGAAAATTTTGATGCTAGAGATCCAAAAATTTCATAGCAGAAACAATTTTAACTTCATATTCATGAGCCTTACAAAAGGATCTAAAGCATCCTAGATAGTTGTGTCAATCACCTAGGAACTTAATGATCTATTACCAAAATGTAAAATAAAGATTGTAAGTGTATGATATAAGTGCAAAGAAATGTAAAGTAAAATCTGGAAAATGAATGAAATTGTAAACTTATATTAAATTGATATAAAATTTATAGTGAAAAGTTTTAGAGAATACTAGTTTTTAGATTTTGATGTCCAAGAGATCAAGGAAGAATGCTTAGAACCTGATATAGCTAGTAGGATGTGTTCTATAGTTGGATCTACCTCTAAGGATTTTGTATAATCCACCCTTCAAGCTCACCATTGGTTTTCTCTACTACTATAATCTACACTAAGAAAAAAATAATGATGGTCATCGTGGAATGTTGGATGTCTACATTGCCTAAAAGTCTCAAGTTTTGCATAGATGCAAAATGTGCAAAAGTCCTTTCAATAAGATAGATCATTGTTTAAATAAGCCTTGTCTCCCTATTTCATCACTAATTATTTCTACCGAGATTCCTACAAATGTTTGACAAATTTTATCATACTTGAGATATCTTCATGTAGTATATGAACATTTTTCTCCAATTTTTTGCTCTATGTATATTGCCTTTGTATGCTACCTAGCATACAAAACTTCCATGTTCAATGTACAGGATTAAAACCCAACTTTTGTACACTATCTTTCTAGGCTATCTAGTCTATGGAACTATAATGCTTAATATACAAGGCTAAGCTACCAAATTGTTGTACCTTTTGAAGCACTTTTAACCCTCTCAAGCTAGCATACATGGACTTTGTAGCTTTTGTAGGCTAGAAGATAAGGCATTGATAGCTTGTGAAGCATTTTTTGACCTCTATAAGCCAAAATATATGAGATCTATAGCATATAGGTTGCACATCTCATATTTTATATATAAACCTTCGTTAAACTCTAGTAATATAGGGACATAATTCAAGATTTTGGGAAAAGTAAGGCAATTGAATCTACTTTTATTTTTCCACCAAATTATAAAGAATTTTGGCTATGGATTATAAAATGAATTTTCTTTGAGGGTGTTTCAATCATCTAAGAACATAAGGAATCTATTATTGAGAATGGAGAAATATGCATAAAATGTACAAAGAAAATAAGGCAAAAAAAACTACAAAACTTCATATTAAATAATATAAAAATATTTAAGCAAAGTAAGTTTAGAGAGTACATATCAGAAGGTTTTAAAGCCTACAAACACAAGGAATATCTCTTGATATTGATGTAGGAGGTAGGTTGTGTTCTACACTTGACTACACTTGTCTATCAACTTGATCTACACTCTAAAGGCTATGCAAGGCTACAAAGATCTACAATAATTCCTTCATTCTTTGCTAAAATAGGTCTCCCTTTTTGCTAGGAAATGCTCTTCTATGTGCTACAAGAAGATCTACCAAAAATTTTGTTCCAAAAGATAAGGATCTTAAAAAATATGATGAGTTTGGCATTTATAACGTTGGAATTCATTATTCCTATGTCTGTTATGATTCCATACACTCTCTGGAGCATTACAAAGTGTTTTCGATCCATTCCTATGGCCGAAAGTATAGTGTATGGATTATGATGAGTGGCGAGGTATCCCTACACTCAAACATACGAATACGAGCGTCCATGCATGATCTAGTTGAATTCCAAGGACTAAGTGCTTATGCACCTTTGTGGAAAAAGGATGGATTGATCAATTGTTGTCTTCCCAAGCTTACTTGTATGGCACGATTGTATGGTTAAGTAAACTTGAGGTACATGATTTTTATAGTTTTTATGTTTTTGTGTCCTAGTGCTACAAAGGGAGAAGAGAGATAACTAAGTAACTAATTTTGATTTAACTACTCAACTATGCTTTAAATAGTCCTAACATCAACATCCATTCTCACTTGTTGTACACATCTTGAACCAGTGCAACACTACTGGGATTACCAAACGCTAATTGTTACTGGGTTACCAAGCATTACACACATGCTCGAAGTGATTGTACCGAGTGTGCTTACTTAGGAGAGTTGTAGGGTGAGAGAGAGAACATTAATTAACTAAGGAAAGAATTAAGTAATAGTAATTAACATTAATTAATCTATTCTGAATACTACAAGGTTTATCACAAAGTTCATCTTTATTGCCATGCACAAGGTGTTCTTAGGTACACAATGCTCAAAGAAAGGTCCATTCACTTTATGACTCCTACTGTGGGCGCTCAGAAATAATTCTATCTCTGGAAAAGGAAAAACGTAAGAGTTTGGGTAACAAACTAAGACTAACTATGCAAACCAAGTGCGCCCACCTCTTATTTATAGGAAATGAGGTAGGTTGTGATATCATGTACACGATATCATGTGGAAGGCTTCGATATCACGTACACGATATTGCAAATGCGATATCATGACTCATCATACCCCCATGACTGAATGAAAACTTGCCCTCGAGTTCATTACAAAATAATGGGAAGGTATGGGATTATTAACTAAAGGAGAACTGACAGTGACAGGGAATAAAATACTCAAAGTGCTTAGTGAATGGATTGAAAAACATATTACAACATTGTTGTTCACGCCCTTTGTGGTGAACACTGTACATAGATGACATCCAGATCCTCATCCGATAGCTTGAACAAAGAGTAAAGAAAATGAGGCATGTTGCTGCTGACATTGTGATTGTGTCTTCCATTATTTTATCCATAGCCATGTGACCAAACTTGTTCTTAGCATAAACACTCTAGCTCTAGTCCATCCCAAGTTCTTCCTTCTATCCTAGTCCATAGTTTATGTAATCGCCATCTAAACACACAACATAGTTACGAATGAGCAAGGATAAGTAAACCATAATGCAATTGATACCTTGCCTTGATATAAATCTCATTAGCTGGGTTGTGGTTATGGTAGAAACTAGGTTAGAGGTTTATCACTGATAACTACCCAAGATGTAGGGGTGTCATAAGTAGTAGAATGGAAAAATTGTGATAGGGTCCCCATGACTAAGAGTGAACCTCTAGTAGTAATAGGATGGAAAAGTATAGGGAATAAGAAAACTGGAAAAAATAACAATGGCGATGCCAATAAAATGGATGTCATGGATGGGGATGAAATGAGAAATTTTTGATTGCAAGAAATGCTTAAGGAGAATAATTTAACAATTGCACCATAAAGGAATGTTAATGGGTCCTCCCCAAAGTAGGTGCATGCCCTTTATGCCTTGACAAACCCACAAACCAAAGAGTCCGTAGGCTCTAGGAATGACATATGGAAATAATGGTTAAAGACTGACCCACAAGAATTTACCAAAGAATAACAATGCATCAACCAAAACATAGACTAATCATAAAATCAGCAATGAGGTGGAAAATGGGAAGAAAGATGAAAAATAGAAAATGGAATGGAATCCAAAGAGAAAGGTTTGCATAAAGTCCCTTGTGTATTTGATGGTTAAGGTGACTGAGTAGAACTCATTCCAAATCCAGACTCAAACCAACCACATTCAGTGACCTTGCATCAATACACTTGGCCAATACATCCCCTTGAAGCAACAAGAATGCTTCCCCAAAGAGTCACCACCATTCCAAGGAGAGCGAGATGAAGAAGTAGGAAGCGAGAAAGGGCCTTAGTTAGATGAAACCTTCAGGCATGGCTAACATGTCTTTCTTGTGCCATAACTAGTGTTGGTAGCCCAGATTTCTTTATTATGTCTAAGGGGTATGCTTTGAATTCTCACTTTTTTTTTTGGTTTTTTACATGAGAACCATACTATGCAAAGAATTATTTTTATTCACTTAGCTTCCTGATATTTGATCAATGGTATAATGGTGAAAAACCCATGAAAAGTATCCAAGTACCCAAGAGAATAGCCAACACATGTGCATCAGATTCCCTTGAAGTCACACCCTTTTCATCCATTGTGTTCTTCCTTGGTTTGTAGAGAACTAAGCCACCAATTCATTAATAAGTTTATTTAGAAAAAGTGATAGTATAGTTCTAGAACTAAGGGAGACCATAGAGTTGAACAAAGGAATGGATGGTGTGGACTCATTGCCTATTTTATCAGAAGAATCATATCTTAATATCAACATTGAGAATCAAAGGAAAAAATCAAACATTAGCAATCAACATTAATATGATACAATCCACCATCATGAGCACTTATTGTAAGATGAATCAAAGTAAATCAATAAAGAGATAGTAAAATTGTGAACTATGGTGTAAAAAAAATAAGTAAATTTGAAAAATGTGTAAAAAAAATACAAAAAGAATTGAGGGCTTAGAATGGTTAGCATTGGTGGCCATCTCCCCCATGAATGAGTTGGAAGGAGGAGATCTAAAATAATGAGTAGGGTTGTCCACCAATAGAGGTAGTATTGGTACTTGTACTGTCCAAAATCGTCAGTCCCTGGTTGGAATGAAACAGAAACTAGGAGATCCCTGGACAAGCACAGAAGACCCTACCTTCGCTTGAGGGTGAGCTGGAATTAACGAAGGCAGAGCACCTTGAATGGTCTGCACGCAGATCAGACAGGGATTTCCCCAAACGTACACCGTTATACTGTACGCTAGGTTATACGTAAATGGTGTAACTAATATCAAATGGAGTGTAAACATACAGGAATGTAAACGATAAGTATACTATAATGAATGAAAAACTATAACAAATCTTAGCAAAAGAAATGTGGCAATATTATTGCAAAGAGGAAAGGTACAATGCACCGGTCTAACGCAGTTGTGAATCTGACACAAGGCGGACGATGAGCCCCGATGGATGCGGAGGGATGATGATGTTCTGGTTTGACCTGTAGGCACAGCATGAAGGTTGTATGCTCAGCGTGCAGGGTTGAGGTCCAGTGTATAGGTGTTTTTTTGCTTTGATTTTTCAATGTCTCTAGTTCTTTTTTTGTCTTTGGTTTACTCTAAAATTGCCAACCTCGATCTAGTGAAAAATTGGGGTTTTTATACAAGTTTAGACATTAGACTCGGATCCGAGAGGGGATGATTGGCTATGGAGTGCTGGACTCTCGATTCGGGTGACATGTGGTGCATTGACCAAGTGCGAAAGAATGAAATTTTACAAGTGTACAGCGTGCTGCACGCCAGCGTATACACGTTGGGTGTGTGAACTCGGCGTACAGACTTGATCAAAACAAAAGAAGTTGTTTGGCCTTCAGATTTGAATTCGGATGTCATGAGAATGTTGCCTATGGATGTTCAGCTTGGTTGATCTTGATCTGACACAATTCTGGAGAGCTTTGATTGGTATACGTTGTGCTAAACACTGGGCGTACACATTGTACATGCTGAGCGTATACGCTGGGCGTATATGCTAGGCATGCAGGATGTACATGCTTAGCGTATGAACTCCAAAGTGCGTGATGTTGAGACCAAAATTCGACTTTCTGGAGCCCATGATGACACTTGATAATTGCTTTGTTCCTGTGAGTTGATGCTTTGTACAAAATCTTACTATGAAGTGCTGTTTCCATGTCATCTTTGGGATTGCATGCTGGGTGTACACGTCAGTCATACATGCCGAGCGTATATGTGAGGCGTGTACATTGAGCATGTACGCTGGGCGTATATGCTGGGAATGTACGTTGGGAATGCACGTTGGGCATATACGCTGGGAATGCATGCTGCATACTACATACTTAGTGAAAATTAAGTATCTTAAGCTCCAAAGTTACTATGTTTGATACTAGATGTCACCGTGGTCATCTACGGGTCCTAGGGAATTATTTCTTGTTGAGTTCGACTCTGCTTGAAGTTGTCTGTGGGGCCCTCAAGCTTTAGTCATGCTAGGAAGCGTCATGACTTAGCTCAATTCTTGTTGGAGAAGTACTAAGCTTAGAATTTTGTGGTGTTTCATTGACCCCTCTTTGTTGACGTTTGGAGGAATCAACCCGAGAAGCGTCGACAAAGAAGTACAAAACACCACAAGTAACTTGATAGAGACATTGTCCTTTGGTACCTGGCTAGACGTCATTGTACCATGTTTAATAGTACATAGGATTAGGGAAATGAAATTTGTATTGGATAGGGAAATGGGAACTGTAGGGATTGGTAACTGATCAAGGGCTTGTGCATGGTGAAGAGGATATCCGGGTACATGTGCGATTCATGCTTATCTTTGTCAACAACTATTTTTTAGCCATTTTTTAGCAGATTTGGGATCAAAACATAATGTGTATGTCGTTTGGTGGCACAAGACTCTTACTTGGTGTTTAAGAGGATTTGTTGGCACAACCAAAGCCACGTGATGATGTGTTACGTTCTTTGGAGGAACAGGGCCTTTTTTTAGTGTGTAGAGGGAACCTGTTCGCGGAGAGCCAAAGCCATGCAACGAGATGTTACTTGATCATTTTAGACATGAGTGTTTGCTTTCAAGGCAACTGCCTTCCCGCCAAGGGCTTATATGGGAAGGGCTTATATGAGCATTTTTTCTCTTTTTTTTGATCTTATGCGCATGCTCAGATGCCATGTTGTGGGTTGCAACTGCTTAAGAGTGGTGCAGTGTGCGATAGTGTGTTCAATGTTTCAGGCTGTACTGGGTGTATCCAGGATGTATCTAAGTGGAAGATGTTGAGGGATAGGTGGGATATGTAATGGGAGATGTACTAGTAAATGGCTTGATTAGTCTTGTCACGTGTGTTATGAACAATGTCTTACCTCGCTGCTGTGATGAAGTGCATTCTTGTATGAACACCTCTGAGTGTCATCTTGCAAAGACAACTCCAAGAAGAAAAGAAAACCATGAGTGAGTAAATAATCTTAGACTTGAACAACTACTGATGAAATTAAGGTGACAGATGAAATTTCAGGCACTGTATATGAACAACAGCAATGTTGTCAGGATCGGCTGATGCAGCGGCTCTGATGAAGTTTGAATGTAGCCACAGATCGGGAGGCTAGAGATGAAATTTCCAGTTTATAATCATAGCAGACCATTATGGGTTAGTTTTATGTCATGACCCTTTGGACATTACCCATTTAGCGTCATGGCGGACGGTACATTGCTAGTTTCTAGTCTTGGCGGACCGTGGAGAGGCAAACCAGTTTATAGTCTTAGCGGACTTTGGCGAATGTGACTGTGGCAGTTTACTGTCATACCAGATGGGTGCTAGTTTATTGTCATTGCATACATTCTATGGTATCAGTTTATCGTCATGATGCCAGGATGAGCTATGGTATCAGTTTATTGTCATGATGCCAGGACGAGCTATGGTATCAGTTTATTGTCATGATGCCAGGACAAGCTATGGTATCAGTTTATCGTCATGATGCCAGGACATGCGCATACCTGAATCCATGATTAAACATGAAACGATTTCAAGAACAAATGATTGGTCAGATTTGCAAGCTCATTCCCTTCCATGTCAGCTAATTTGAATGCTCCGTTGTTGTACGCTTTGGTGACCAAGTAGGACCCTTCTCAATTGGCTGAGAATTTCTCNGTACGCTTTGGTGACCAAGTAGGACCCTTCCCAATTGGCTGAGAATTTCTTCGAGTGTTCCTGAACGGCTTTAAGTACAAGGTCACCCTCCTTGATAGGGCACTTATGAACATCATGTTTATGGCGTTGTCGCTATCGCTTTTGGTACCACTCAATCTGATCGAGCACATGTATATGTTCCTCCTCCACCGAGTCCAAATCAATAATGCGTAGGTCATTGTTTTGCCTTTCGTCGAGGAGTCCGGAGAGTGTGATCCTTAAAGAAGGTACTTGTAGCTCCAAGGGTAAAATAGATTCTGAACCATAAACAAGACTATATGGCATTTTACCTGTAGAAGTCCGATGCGTAGTATGATAAGCCCACAGCGCGTATACTAGCTGCTCATGCCATCTTTTCTTGCTTTGAGTAAGCATCTTTTTAAGTACTGTAATGATGATTTTATTTGTGGCCTCAGCTTGCCCATTGCTCTGAGGGTAGTAAGGGGATGAAAATGAATGTTTAATCCCTAGGCTTTCACAGAAAGTTTTGGTTTCGGCACTGCTGGATTGTGGCCCATTATCAGTGATGATGGTCATGGGGATGCCAAAAAGGGTCACAATGTTTTCAAGAATGAAGTTGCATATGTGTTTGGATGTGGTTTTTCTAAGGGGAACAGCTTCTACCCACTTCGTGAAATACTCTGTCGCGGTTATGATGAAGCTATGCCCTGCAGAAGATGAGGGTGTTATTGGTCTGATAAGGTCTAACCCCCACTTTTGAAAGGGCCAGGTGATTTGCGTTGTATGCAACTCATTTGGTGGAACATGTATCAGATTGCTATGTTTTTGACAGATACCACACGTTTTAGCCTTGGAGAGATAGTCATACTCCATGTGTGGCCAATAATAGCCCAAACATCTTATTTTCATTGCCATTGGTTTAGGTGCTATGTGTCCTCTGCATAGTCCATCATGTACTTTCTTGACGATGGTTTGGGCATCAGTGCTACTAACACATGTTAGCAGTATGCCTTCGTAGGATCTACGATACAATGTGTCCCCTACCAGTGCATATTGTCGAGAATGTTTTTGTTCTGCATCCTTTTGAGCATTCATTAGATGTTGCGGTGTTTCACCATGTGGAAGGTACTCTTTTATGTCGTCATACCATTTTATTGTGTGTGTTGTACTAATGGATGAAATTAGTAATTCATCGAGAGTATCAGTTATGGGTTTAGCACAACTGATTATAGAGGTTGGAAACATATGGAACATGTTAGGCGATATGTTTAGAGCTAGCATGGCAAGTGCGTTTGCAATGGTGTTATCGTTTCTGGAAACATGTTGCACATCCATGTTTTCGAATTGCTTCAGTAAGTGTTTAGCTAAGTCACAGTATGGTTGTAAATGTTGTGCTTTGCATGTATAAATGTCTGTGACTTGGTTTAAAACCAGTTGTGAGTCTCCCCTGACTACAAGTCATGTGATGTTGGAAGGTAATGCTGCTGTAAGGCCCCTAAGGAGACCTTCGTATTCTACTATGTTGTTGGTACAATGACAGTTAAAGCGGTAAGCAAAGGGTCGGATCTCCCCAAAGGGATAGGCGATGGTGGCGATAGCACTCCCCCCTTGAGCGGTGGATGCTCCATCAAAGTTCATAACGGCTTCATACTCATCGGGAACTATGTCTATAGTGCTCATGTGTTCATCTGGAAACTCTGGCTCTATTGTTGCTTGACCATGTGTTGGTGATGTAGTCAGTTGGTTTGCTATGGCTTGACCCTTGACTGATGACTACGCGATGTAATGTAGGTTGAATTCAGCTATTATGGCTTTCCAACGCGCTATTCTGCTTGACTCGTAAATGTTACCGGTGATGGCCCTGAGCACATTATCTTTGCAGATTATGTTGGCTTGGTTATGGAAGAGGTAATGTCACCATTTCTTTAGCAAAAAGACAAGGGCTAAACATGACCTCTCTACCTCGTTGTACTTCTTTTCATGGGCCACTAATGCATGGCTCAAATAATAAACAGGGACTTCAGTCCCATCGTCTCGTTTCTGGTAGAGCATAGAAGCAATGGATGAATCTGACGTAGCGAGATAGATGTAGAAGGGTTTCTTGTTCTGTGGAGGGTACACTATGGGTAGCTGAGCCAGTGCTATTTTAATGTGGTTGAAGGCTTCCTGGCATTGTGGAGTCCATTCAAAATGGACATTCTTTCATGGCAAATGATTCATGGGTTTCAACTTGTCCATTAATTTTTCTATGAAGCGCCTGATGAACTGTAATCTACCTTGTAGACCCCGAAGTTTAGTAATGTTGCTTGGTGGTTTTAGATTGATAATAGCTTTAACCTTATCTGGGTCCACTCGTATTCATGTTTCTGATACTACAAAGCCTAGCATCTTGCCCATTTTTACTCTGAAAACACATTTCTTTGGATTGAGTCTAAGTTCATATTTTAAGCAGCGTTTTAGGATCAAATCTAAATCTTGGATGTGTTGCTCTGGTGTTTTCGATTTAATTGCGATGTCATCTACATAATCATTGAGTGAATGTAGTATGTAATCACTAAAAATAAATGTCATTGCCCTTTGATACATGGCCCCAGCATTCTTGAGACTGAATGGCATCATTGTGTAACAAAAGGTACCCCACGGTGTCATAAAGGTAGTCTGGAGCTGATGCTCCGGGTTAATGCATATCTGGTTATATCCTGGAAGCCATCCATAAAAGATAATAGGGCATGCCCGGTGGTTGAGTCAACAAGTTGATAAATGCTAGGTAGGGGGAAATCATCTTTTATGGTTGCAACGTTGAGGTCCCGGAAGTCGATGCATAGGCAAATGCTTCCGTTCTTCTTCGGGACAATAACGATATTGGATACCCAATCAGCATAGTCAACAGCCCGAATGAAACTTGCTTGATAGAGTTTGGTGATCTCATTGTGAACTTCCAACACTACCTTAGGCTTAACCTTTTGTACTTTTTGTTTCACTGGCCTTAACTTTGGATCAAATATAATATTGTGCTGGACGATTCGAGGATCTAACTTAGGCATGTCAGTGTAAGACCAAGCAAATGCTTTTATGTTGTCTCGAAGCACATGTTCTATGTCTTTGGCCAGTTGAGGTTGCAATAGTGTACTCAATTTTAATACCTTAACCTCACCATTAGGCATAGCAATGGGGTTTTCAATCAAGGGGTCTTCAGTGATGCTATCTACTTCTATGTCGAGGGATTTAGTCATACTTTTGTAGTTGTCTAACGTTTGTTGTGTTGAAGCTATGACTATGTCATCTGTTGATGGACTTAGGTTGATGGAATTTATGTCGATTTCTCTTGTGATCTTTCCATATGATTCCTCAATGGTCAATGGTGTGAATAGATGCTGGTAATCCATCGGGCTTGCTCCTGCCAATAAACAGAGGGCAGAGTGAGCTAGTAGTGGCTGTTATGCATCCCTAGGCAACGTAAATCATGTGTACATATATAGTGATGGTTTATCATCGTACCTGGATGCATGGTAGTTTAAGGCCTTACCGGGCCGAATGTGGTAGTTTAAGGCCTTACTAGGCTGAGTGTGACAGTTTAAGGCCTTACCGGGCCGAGTGTGGAAGTTTAAGGCCTTACCGCGCCAAGTGTGATTTGATGATGCCTAGTTGATGTATGATCTATACTGAAGAGTTTGTGCTAGAATGTTCAGTGTGGGCAACCGAAATTGCTTTGCTAGGGAATATGGTATGTGGTAGTGTTCATTATCTCGTTATCTTGTTTTTCATTTTCCCGTACTTTGTACTTTGAACGATTTTGATTAAAACTAATAAAATATTAAAAGGCGGCGATGGCAGTGGAGGGGTCAACTCGGCACTATATATATGGTGGTGGGCGTGAGTGTGAACCTATCAGTTATCAAAGGCAACGTGAACCTAAGTTGCAGTGTGAGCGTAAACCTAAGTCGCAGCGTAAGCGTAAACCTAAGTCGCAGCATGAGCGTAGAGAATCAAACCCCAGCGTAAGCGTAGAGAAGTAAACCCCAGCGTAAGCGTAGAGAAGCTAACCCTAGCGTGAGCATAGAGAAGCTAACCCCAACGTAAGTGTAGAGAAGAAAACCCTAGCGTGAGTGTAGAGAAGCTAACCCTAGCGTAAGTGTAGAGAAGTAAACCCCAGCATGAGCGTAGAGAAGCTAACCCCAGCATGAGCGTAGAGAAGCTAACCCCAGCATGAGCATAGAGAAGCTAACCCCAGCATGAGCGTAGAGAAGCTAACCCCAGCGTGTAGGATTTAGCTCGGCGTGCAGGCTCAAACCCCAGCGTAAACCTATGAGATTTAGCGTACATGACTCTGGAATGGGCAAGGGTAAGGAGGTAGAAGGCCAGGGGACGAAGGGGCCTAACTTGAATTTTGTGGAGGAAAGTGAGGCCATGCTGCAGTGTTTGCCTAGGCCTAGGATTCCATCGTCGCCTGGATTAGCACACAGGTAGGCTCTAATCTTACCTCAGTTAATTGCTTTCATTTGTATTTGTTATGTGGGCGTAGATAGTTTTGGCAGCGTATAGGGTCTGCACGCTGGGCGTAAATAGTTTTTGCAGCGTGCAGGGTCTACACGCTGGGCGTAGATAGTTTTCGCAGCATGCAGGGTCTGCACGCTGGGCGTAGATAGTTTTTGCAGCATGCAGGGTCTACACACTAGGTGTAAACAGTTTTCACAGCATATAGGGTCTGCACGCTGGGCGTAAATAGTTTTCGTAGCGTGCAAGGTCTGCATGCTGTGTGTAGATAGTTTTTATAGCGTGCAGGGTCTACATGCTCGGTGTAGACAATTTTTGCAGTGTGCAGGGTTTGCGCGCTGGGTGTAGACAATTTTTTGTAGTGTGCAGGGTCTGCGCGCTGGGCGTAGATGGTTTTCGTAGCATGCAGGGTCTGCACACTAGGCATAGATAGTTTTCGCAGCGTGCAGGGTCTGCATGCCAAGTGTAAATAGTTTTTTTGGCAGCGTGGAGGGTCTGCACGTCGAGTGTAAACAATTTTTTGGTAGCGTGCAGGGTATGCACGCCGAGTGTAGACAATTTGCAATTTTTTCAAAGTATTGGCCTTCAACATGAAATTTTGTTTCTCTATTTCATTTTCATGTATAACTAATTTACCATGGCATTCTGGTTATTTGCAGGGATCTTGAGCCTTTCCTCTTAGTGGTTGAGCTGGTCGGGGTACTGGCCTGGTTCGAGCCCCTTGATACTGACAAACCTGCCCCTGATCTGACTATTGATAACAATGGGGTATGGTTTAGGAAAGGGGCCTGTGAGTTCCTTGCCTTTATCTTAGATGGATTCAAGGTAGTGATATGGTCCCATCTAAGCGAACAAGTAGCGTGGAGCATGCTCGAAGCAATGTTGCCAGGATCCTCAAACAACGTCATAGCTTTCATGGTGGACATTGATGAGACACCACTTGCGATTGAGGACGATCCCTCGGGAGGGCCCAGATCTACCCGTCCGTTATCGTGTGTGTGGAACTTATTGCCTCGTGGGCCTCACTATCTCAATAGCACCTTGTTTTTGGCTGCGTGTGCACATACATTATTCTAGAAGCCTCCGGGCATGGTGTACAAGGTAGAGAGTTAAGGTTGTTTAATTTGTTGTTTCTATTCTATTGTTTAGTATTTGCTCTTACTCTGATGATTGTTCTTTTGTAGGCCCCAAGTTGACAAAGATGGAATATGCGTCAATGATGACGGACTTGCACTGGCTCACACCGCTTTAGAGACCTTCATGGTAGGTCCCACCCTCCACGGAGCTGTATTAGCTCAGACTAAGGATGACATTATTCATTTCCATAAGCAATTTTCGAGGGCGTTTGCGCAATGCGTGGCTCGAGGGTGGCTACATGAAGATTGGTCATGCAATGGACCGATTTTCCCTCGTGATACTGACTTGGGTCCTAGCAATGTGAAGCCCACGACTGAAGGTAAGTGATGATATTTCCCTGACGCCTTAGTCTATTTGTTCGGCTACAATGTTGGTCATACTGGTGCTATGGTTTTAAAATGTGTTTACAGTTAACGACCCCCCCGACGGAGACCCTGTTACGATAGGGCGGACTGAGAGCACCCTGTCGATGAAATTTGGGGAGGTCAGGAAGGTGCAGCGATGGTTGCGTACCAGTGCCCCACCATCTATTGTCCATTGTTTGAATGATACCGGCCTCATGGATTTATTCACAACCCCAAGCCTTGATGTCTCTGTAGTTGAGATGATTGGAATTGTTGATTCGTTTGACAACTCTGTCAGCTACTACAACACCTGTATTAAGGGTGTCAAAATAGTTTTTCATCTATCAGCCGAGTTCTTTTTAGACCTCTTCGGTGTCCCGGAAGATGGTGTGAATGTGGTTTTGGATAGGACGCAGAAAGAGCTCCATGTGGTGCGTGAGCTGAAAGATTGGTTGGGCATTCTCAAGGGCTCTAAGGGGTTCCCTATGCAGGGAACATCAAAGGTGGTGGAAGTCAATGAACTGTATCCCTTGTTTAGGGCACGGGTGTTTCCTAAATCCCTGTCTCAAGTGAAGAGTCTTGGGGTGGAAGTCGTGCGCATCATGCGGGCCATTTTAGAGACCGGGATGCGTTATAATTGGGCCCAATTTTTGTTGTCAGGTTTCCATAGGGAGATAGTGTGATTGCGTTCAAATGTTGAGGCACAGTACCATTTTACCTTCGTGTTCTTCGTAGGTTATCTATGTCGCCTGGCTGAATTTCTGGTGGTTTGTGTAGACAATAAATATGTTTTGCAGGATTGTACTCAATTATCTCGCCCATGGATTAACCATCTGTTCGAGGTAGCTGAGTCTCAAGATGCACCCGAGGGGATTGATGAATCGGTTTCCATCACAACAAAGGGGTCATCTGGTACTTCAATCCACACACGTGACAGTGTGGGGCTGGAACCAGACAATGTGCCCTACACTGCTAGGAGGGTTGATCGGGTGATCAAGGAGAACATCGGGAAAGCCAAATCGAAGATTCAGAAGCGCGAACGCCCTAAAGAGGTGGCCTCAACTATGGAAGAGCCAAGGGTGAAGCGAATACGATCCAAAATGCCTGTTCGAGGTAAGTAAGCTTGATGCACTTATTGTATTGTCATTTTCGTCTTATTCATTATTTTTTTCGTTTTGACCGCTTACATAAAACTAATGTCTTTAGACCTGACTCGGGAAGTGAGGAGACAGGAGCTAGAAACCATTATCAAGGAGGAGGAAGTCCCAATTGATTTAATAATTGAGGAGGAAGAGGTCGGCGAAGATCAGGTGGAAGTGACCGAAGAGTTGGCAGGAGACACCACAGAGACAGAACTTGTCGATGACCGGGATGGTGTCAATGAAATGTTTAATAGCTTCCTTAAGGGAAATTTGGACCTTGGTGACCCTCCGAACCGAGAAGGGAACAAGGAACTCGGTATATTCCATTTTGTTTTATTGCGTTGCCTTGTGAATCGTTGTTTCCATCATGTGGTGTTTTAATTTTATGTTTTTTATTGCTTCTAGATGAAGATATTGAAACTAGGATGATTCCTATGATGCGGTTAGAAGTGCCTATGATAGTGGCTCCCCCTAAAACGACCCCTGAGGCTAATCCATCTCGCACTCATGAACCATTTACTTGGACTGAGATGCCAAGAAAAATGGATTTTTTCACTAGTATCGTCGACAAGGTGGTCGAATGCATTCAACAGGCCCACCCTGAAATAGGTACAGATGTCTCAAGTGTTTTGCAGCCTTCGAGTTTCACATTCCTTTTTGCCATCTAAGATATAATGCCTATTCTTTTCGTGTGTGTAGGAGCTAAGCTGAAGTGGGACCCATCTGAGACCGTTTGTATTGAGAGCTTGCCTGCACTACCGCCAGAAGTTGAACAGATACCGAGATAGGTCTATGACGAGGTGGAAAAATGTCTTGTGCATAATGCCAAATCACTTTGGACCTGTAGGTGCTCCATTGAATAGCTATGGTTGCAGATCTAGGCAAAGGAAAAAGAGGTTTCCGAGTTATCGACTAAACGTGATGATCTCAAGGCTCGTTATGAGTTCGCCTCGGCTAGATTAACAGGTGATCGTGCTTGGCGAACTTTTGAGATCACTTATACCAAATATTGGAACTTGCTAAATTGCCATGCATCACTGACTTGGAAGCTGGTAGAGTGTAAGGCCCAGATAGATTTACTGAACCTCAAGTACCAGGATTGGAAGGATTTCGCTTCCAAGGTGCAGAAATGGGGTCAAGCTGAGAAGAACCACAAGCATCATTACAAGAAATCATTAAAGGAAGTATCTATAGAGAAGTGCCAGCTTGAAATGTTTGTAGAGGGTCTAGGTCTACATTCTGCATTTGATACTTTTGCTAAGAATACCACTGTTGAGATGGAATCGCCCACGAGGGTGATTATGACTGCTTCTAGGGAGGTCTCTGTGGGTGAATTTCCCTTGAAACATCCCACATGGTCAGTGGTTGACAAGGGGAAGGCCTTAGCGAAAGTCGATCTGGGCCTCGGTGGGACTGACTGGGCTAGCATCTCAGAGGAAGAAATTCTCCATCGGTTGGAATTCGGTTTAGGGGGGTCTCCTACAGTAAGCCTTTTGTTGTTATGAATTTTGTTCGTTGAATAACGTTTGGGAGTGTTTTTTCTTGTGTTGATTGTTTCTTTTGCTTTTTTTATAGGGTCGAGGTGATGACAATGTTCAAGAAGGTGGCCCCAGTGGATCGGGGACCCATGGTGCTGGCGGGTTTGAAGGGGACAACCCTCCCGTCCCTAATGTTTAATTTTGACTTTGAAACTATCCTAGCTCATATTTTTACATGAATCATAAATTGAATGTTTTGCTTTGAGTTGTATTGAACTGACGAATGGAATTAGTTAACTGTTGTACTTGTCTAACTGTATATAACTACACATATATATATTTCTGCATATTTTTTGTTGTGAATTTTGAGTTTAAATGTAAACACGATGCGGCAATGTAAAATATTTTAGTTTATTTTATTGTTTAAGTGTAATGCACGAAGTGGGAATGCAAGTAGGAATGCAATTATAAGCGAAGGATAATTGTGAAAAGGAAAATGTGAAGAAAAACTGTTATTGATAACACGACAATGCAAGTGTAAATTCGAACAATGAACTTGAATTTGCGAGAAAAAAAAAGTGTAAGCAAGTGGTTTAGTTTAAGGCCATTTTGGGCTGCATGCACTAGTTTAAGGCCATTTTGGGCCATGTGTAAACAAGGGAAGTTTCAAGTGACATTGGTGGATTTCTTGGTAGACCGACCATTTTTGATGGTGGCTAGTTTTATGTCGTTGCGGACATGATAGTTTAACGTTGTTTCGGACTGGGAGGTAGTTTAACGTCATTTCGGACTTTTGTGTCGTTTATTGGCTTAGTAATTTTTTAATTTTCTTCATTTTAAAATTAGGAGTAGCATTAATAGGTATGATTCTATGTTCAGTGTCTCCTTCACTGATCACGTTGAATGGCAATTCAGCCCAAGGGATGTCTGATGGAAGAGTTCCCACGTTGGTGCTTTCTGGCGTTTCTGCATGTACTGTAGTTTCTACGTTTGTTGTAGTTTCCAAGTGAGGCTACATATGTATAATTTAAGGCCCAAGTATTTCTGTGTTGGGTAAATTTTTCTTTGTGTCTAAGAGATTATTGCTTACTGATTACGTGCATCTTTGTTGTTCATTTGTATCATCTTGTTTAGGCTCTTCGAACTTAACCTCCGAGCCTTGGTCTATGTCTGTATGTGATGAGATGGTGGGTGTAGCAGCCTCCCCGTGTATAATGATTTCGCCAACTTCGTAAGGTAGGTGAATCTCCTGGTGTATGGGGGAAGAGACTNGATTTCAAACACGTGGTGGTGGTTGGTCTAATTAGCTCCGTAAGCCCTAATTGTTCGATGATGGGATAAGGTACCACGTTTGTAGTGGCTCCATCATCTACATGCACTCTATGTATCTTGAATTGATTTATTTGTATCATTATGAACATAGGTGCAGTTGTCACTTCTCACGTTTTCTCATCCACTTTGATGTTGTCATTGTGGAAACCTTGGCTTAGGAGTTAATTGTTGAGGTGAATACATTACCGCATGAATTGAAGGTTCGTTTGGAGGTAAGTCTTCGCTTACTGGGATGGATGTCAACATGCGCACTAGGGCTTTGCGATGGGTTTGAGAGGTTAACACCAGGTCGTATAAGGTTAATGAAGTATTTTTTTGTTTAAGCGCTTGTGTGACCTGTGTTAGAGCTGTTGCTAAATCTCTACTATTGGGCGCATGTTTGTCGATAGTCATTTGGTCCATCGGGCCCAACAATTTTATCTCATGCGTAGTTGGTTGGTCATTTTTACGTGCAATCATTGATTTAGACGTATCATGCTTTTCGGAAGATTCACCCTCATAGCCTATGTTTGGTTTATTATTAGGTGATGTCATGGGTATTGCACTTAGTGGGGTAGGCTTGGGAGGTCCTAAGGCTATTCATTGACGTTCCTTCTCCAAGCGTTCGTGTGTAAGCTTTTCTGCGAGGTGTTCTCATGTGTGGCATGGGGGTACAGTTGGTTTCGGAACCTCAGGTTGCTTTGGAACCTATACAATGTATGGAGTAGGGCGGGGTTGCGGTTGGACGGTTGAATGTGGTTGAGTGTCAGGCTGGCTAGGCATCTTGATGACATAGGGAATCAGTTTATTCTATGTTAGCGGAGTGGAGGATTGGTGGTCATCAAGACGTTCGGGTATCCTAACAACATATGGAGTTGGCTTAGCTGGAGGTTGTGCCTCCGTAGTTGCGATCATAGGTGATACTCGGACTATGTAGGGAGTGGGACGAGTAGGAGGTGATTGTGTGTTTGCGGTAGTAGTGGTGGGAGGTACATGCACCACATATGATTTTTCCCGTGATGGTATGATAGAAGTTGCTACAGCGGGGGGTATTCGGATGACATAAGGTTTTTGTGGGGGGTATGATGGTTGAGGCACAGGTGTTTGTACAGTGGAGGAATGTGTACTATAAATGATTTCTTAGGCATTTGCTGCTCATGATCAGAATGGACGGTGTTAATCCTAGGTGTTTTTGGTTCGTTATCGAAGTAAATGGTGTTAATTACATATGGTGCTTCTTTAGTATTTAGAGGATCTTTATATACGCCCATGGCCTTGTTTTGTGGTTGGACCGGGTTGGCTTCATCGAAAGTGATTTGACCTATGTTGATCATTCGTTGGATATCTTGTTTTAGAGTGAAAAAATAGTCAGTGCCATGCCCATTACGTTGATGATAATCACAAAAATGGTTCATTCTAAAGCCCTTTGGAACTGGGGGCTCATCTGGCATTGCCAGGCTTGGGTTCTGAACCAATTGACAGAACCGATCATGTCTTTGGATCGCTACGGGGGACAACTATTTATGTTTCATCAATCCGGCCTTCAAGAGTTGGTCGAATAGTTACGATGGTTTCATGGGCAATAGCGTGTATTGAGAGGGGTCCTTCCTCTCGAAGTTTCTCGCACGACCCGGTGTAGGATTTTGTGATGCGGATGATTCGGTTGCCGTCGCAGGAGAAGGTTTAGCGTAATTAGCAGGGGAAGTAGGCGGTTTGCTTTGTTGTCCCACATTCACTTGTTGTGTTTCCGCTACTTCCACTATAGTTGTTTTAGCATTTTCTTTGTCTTTCTTATTATGTTGGTTTCTAAAGGCTAAATATGCAGGGGCGCGGCTATTTTGGGATGCCTCCTCTATGTTCTTGATCTATACAAATGCTTGACTAAGAGTGCGTGCATTGAGATAATATAGTTTGGACTTGACAAAATTGTTGACAGAACCTTTTAGGATGGTGAGGAGGTATGTCTCTGGGATCAGCTTGTGGAGCTCATTGAGGGCAGCACTCCACCGTTGGATGAATTTTTGGATAGGTTCAAGAGGTGCTTGCTTGACTTGTATGAGGCTGTCAAGTGTTGCTTCAAGCTTCAAGTTATACTTGAACCTGGTAACGAATTGGTGTAACAAATCTTCTAGAGAAGATATTGAGTTTCGTGGCAAGGCCCGATACCAATCAAGTGCTCTCCCTGCGAGGGACATGGGGAACACTCGCAGAATGGCATGTGGCCACACCTGAAGTAGCGCGCATTCAAATCTAAATGTTATAAGGTGAACGTTGGGGTCTATCTCCCCATTGTATTTAGTTAGTGTGGGTATGGAAACACCCTTAGGTAGTGTTAGAGGCGGAACCGAAGAGCTGATAGGGTCATCATGATAGAAGTCCACTACCTTAAGCTCTCTATCAGTGGCTGTTTTGAGGTGTTTGACCTCGTCAGGTAGCTCTTGCATTAGCTTTTTGGCATCAGCCCAATCTTGGGCACTAGGTGAGATAGTAGGTTGAGGATGTTGTACAGTATATAGGTTAGATTATTGGATAGTGGGATGGAAGGAAGAAAGTTATATGGTTGGAGGCTGCACTTGTAGAATATTTGTGGTGGGTGGGATTAGGAGCGACACATTGTAGGTAAGGGGTTGCTGTTGTTGTTGTGGTTGTCCTTGAGGGATGTTAGCTGGTAAAATTGTGTGAGGTAGTATGTTATAGTGAGGGGGTTGATGCGGTTGAGCACCAATTGCTACCCATTGCCCAGTCATACTTTGTGTAGGAACACCCTGAACTTGTTGAGTTACAGTTGTAAAGGATGCTCCTTGGGTTTGGATCCACGGTATATAGTGAGTGGATGTAGAAACTGGTATCACATGCAGCATCTCAATCACTCGGGATGGAAAGGTTACTCCTACATTATTTTTAGGAGGTTGTATTTGCGAGAATGGGGATACTGTTGCAATGGGGGGAATAGCAAGGGGAAGTGTATTGAGTTGCGCATCGGTTATAGGAGGAGTAGGGATAAGAGTGGATGATTCCTGTTGAAGTATCTGTGCTTGGGTGATTTTAAATGGTTGGAGGGATGTAGCTTCCCCTGTGGCTGGATGAAATAACAGATTTGCATAGGTTTGTGGGCTAAGGGTATGGTACCAATTTTTGTGCTCAGACTGAGCTGGGAAGTCATCCTCCTCTTCCAATTGAGGATTTTCCATAGACTGGTCCAGAGACTGACTCCTTTGTAGGAGGAGTTGTGAGATGAGCTCAGAGTAGTGCTCTGGGAGAGGGATAATATCGTACGGGAAAGGAATGAACTCATGTCCTCTACTATGGAAGAGTTCGTATTGTCTTTTAATCTCCATTTCAGTTTGATCCACGGCTAGGCCGACTTGTATTTTTACGCATATGAAATTGTATTGCTCCTGAGTTATAATGTTAAATGATGGGTTCTTCCCTTGCAATCTGAGAGACCGGCGAGGTCCTGCTGTGGGTTTTACTACGGGTTGTTGAACAGCCATGGGGCCTATGATATCTGTGATGGGTTTGGTTGAAGCGTTGGGGTTCGCAGTGTTCATGGTGAACGGTTGTGAATATAGCACGGTGAAACTGGTATACTTATTGGAGCGTACACCTAAGTCCACAACATAGAGCGTATAGACTGGATCTCAGCATATAGGCTCCAATGACCAGTGTATAGAGTCTACAGTGTACAACGTACATGTATATTGAGCAGCGTATAAACAAAGTCTACAGCGTACAACGTACAGGTATACTAAGTAGCGTATAGACAAAGTCTACAGCATACAACGTACAGATATACTGAGCAACGTATAGATAGAATCTACAGTGTACGGCGTAGACTGAGCAGCATGTAGACAGGGTTTATAGCGTATAGCGTAGAGGTATACTAAACAACGTGTAGACAGGGTCTACAGCGTACAGCATATAGGTATACTGAGTAGCGTATAGATAGAGTATACAACATACAACATACAGGTATACTGAACAACATATAGATAGAGTCTACAACATACAACGTATAGGTATACTAAGCAGCGTATAGATAGAATCTATAGCGTATGACGTAGACTGAGTAGCATGTAGATAGGGTTTATAGCGTACAACATAGAGGTATACTGAACAGTGTATAGACAGAGTCTAAAGCATACAACGTACAGGTATACTGAGCAGCGTATAGATAGAATCTACAGCGTACGGCGTAGACTGAGCAACGTGTAGACGCTGGGAACTCTATAGAATGGGGTACCGATCTAGGAGTTTCAGAGCCGGGTTTGGTGTTGGTACGATGTGAATCTAGGAAGACTAGGGTATGAGATCACAGTAAGTTTAAACAGTTTGAGGCCCTCCTTCTAGTGCCATTTTCTGTACTGTCCAAAATCGTCAGTCCCCCGCTGGAATGAAACAGAAACTAGGAGATCCAAGACAAGCACAGAAGACCCTACCTTCGCTTGAGGGCAAGCTGGAATTAACGAAGGCAAAGTACCTTGAATGGTCCNCGCTTGAGGGCAAGCTGGAATTAACGAAGGCAAAGTACCTTGAATGGTCTGCACGTGGATCAGACAGGGATTTTTCCAAACGTACACCATTATACTGTACGTTGGGTGATACGTAAACAACGTAACTAATATCAAACAGAGCGTAAACGTACAGGAATGTAAACGATAAGCATACAATAATGAATGAAAAACTGTAACAAATCTTAGCAAAAGAAATGTGGCAATATTATTGCAAAGCGGAAAGTTACAATGCACTAGTCTAAAGTAGCTGTGAATCTGACACAAGACGGACGATGAGCCCCAGTGGATACGAAGGGATGATGGTGTTCTGGTTTGACCTGTAGGCATAGCGTGAAGGCTGTATGCTCAGCGTGCAGGGTTGAGGTCTAGCGTATAGGTTTTTTTTTTGCTCTGATTTCTCAGTGTCTCTAGTTCTTTTTTTGTCTCTGGTTTGCTCTAAAATTGCCAACCCCGATCTAGTGAAAAATTAGTGTTTTTATACAAGTTTAGACATTAGACTTGGATCTGAGAGGGGATGATTGGCTATGGAGTGCTGGACTCTTGGGTCAGGTGGCATGTGGCATGTTGATCGAATGTGAAAGAATGAAATTTTACAAGTGTACAGCGTGCTGCACGCTAGCGTATACTACTGTACGCCAGCGTATACATGCTGGGCGTGTGAACTCAGCGTACAGGCTTGGTCAAAACAAAAGAAGTCGTTCGACCTTCAAATTTGAATTTGGATGTCATGAGAATGTTGCCTATGGATGTTTAGCTTGGTTGACCTTGATTTGACACAATTCTAGAGAGCTTTGATTGGTATACGTTGTGCTACACACTGGGCATACACATTGTACATGCTAAGCGTATACGCTGGGCATATATGCTAGGTGTGCAGGATGTACATGCTCAGTGTATGAACTCCAAAGAGCATGATGTCGAGACCAAAATTCAACTTTCTAGAGCCCATGATGACACCTAATAATTGCTTTGTTCCTATGAGTTGATGCTTTGTACAAAATCTTGCTTTGAAGCGTTGTTTCCATGCCGTCTTTGGGATTGCATGCTAGGCGTTCATGTCAGTCATACATGCTGAGCGTATATGTGAGGCATGTACATTGAGTGTATACACTGGGCGTATATGCTGGGAATGTACGCTGGGCATATACGCTGGGCATATACGCTGAGAATGCACGCTGGGCGTATACGCTGTGAATGCACGCTGGGTGTATACGCTGCATACTGCATACTTAGTGAAAATTAAGTATCTTGAGCTCTGAAGTTGCCATGTTTGATACCAGATGTCACCATGGTCATCTGTGGGTCCCAGGGAACTGTTTCTTATTGAGTTCGACTCTGCTTGAAGCTGTCTGTGGGGCCCTCAAGCTTTAGTCATGCTGGGGAACGTCATGACTTAGCTCGATTCTTGTTGGAGAAGTACTAAGCTCAGAATTTTGTGGTGTTTCAGTACTGACTATTCTAAGCTCATGGAAAGGTTTGGTTTGTTGAATGTTGACCAAAAATTTCTTATCCAGTCTCTTAGATTTGTAAATCATCATGGCCTTTGAAGAAAAAGTTGCATAAATAACATAAGGTCCTTCCCATAGTATTTGAAATTTAGAGCATTGCGGCACATGTGTGGGATTCTAGTACATAACCTTATCTCCTTGTTGATATTTAACTTTCCTAATTTTCATGTCATGATGTCATTTATTGAAGGCCTTGTGTAATTCATTAGATGATAGGATGGCTAATCGATTCTCATCTAGCAAGTTAAGGTCATTAACTATTATTTTTATGCTAGATCAAGGTTAAGGTTGAGATCACAAGCCATAGATAGTGTACAAAGTTTAGCTTGAATAGGAAGCGTTGGTAATTTACCATACACTAACTCATAAGGAGAGTAGCCTATAGGGAGTTTCCATTTGGAGAAATATGCCCAAAGAGCATCATTCAATTTGGTGCTCAAATATCACCTATATTTGCTAATAGTTCTTGTTAATATATTTGTAATCTCCCCATTGGTCACCTCGACATGACCATTTTCTTGAGGGTGGTATGGTGTGGTTAGTTTGTGTTCAACCCCTAAGCATTGCATCAGCTACCAAAAAGTTGCACCTGTAAAATGTGTTCTATTATCAGAAATAAGTGCATGAGGCACGTCAAACCTATTTACAATTTGTTTTTGAACAAATCATGTAACTGTAGATGATGTACAATCCTTAATAGTGGCTACTTCTACCCATTTTGTAAAGTAGTTAATAGCAACAACAATGTAAACTTTTCCATTGGACATTGGTGTAAGGACCCCATAAAATCAATTCCCCATATGTCAAAGGGTTCTAAATGTTGAATCCATTATTGCGGATCCTCCATTCTAGCAATCATTCCCCCATCATGTTGATGGAATTCACAAGATTGGACGAAATGATGGGCATCTCAAAATAATGTAGGCCAATAATAGCATGCAAGTAGGATTTTAAGGGTTGTTTGTCTTCTGGCATAATGACCCCCACAAGGAACCTCATGAGCATTTTGGAGAATTTGTAGTTGATTTATATCAGGAACACACCATCAAACCAAGCCATTAGGGCATACTTTATAAAGTTTCCCATTGATCTCCATAAAATACATAGCTTGGTGAAAGAACTGTTGTTTCTTTTTAGCATCCAACTCTTGTGGTGTTTGTTGTGTAAGGAGATAGGTGAGAATACTACTATACCAGCTTGTTTCCATGGTTAATTGGTTAGTTACTACACCTACAAAGAGGATATTAGGGAAATTATCAGAAATTGGATACTCATCCTCTTTGTTGTCCCATCACAACCAAGATAAATGATTAGCAACTATGTTCTCGGTGACTTTTCGATCAATCATTGTAAGATCAAACTCTTGTAAGATTACGAGCCATCGTATGATGCAAAGGCTCACCATTTTTTTATTCATTAAGAACCTTATTACATTATGATCCATATGCATGAATACCTTATAGCCCAAGACATAGTACCTAAATTTTTCTAGTGCAAACACTGCAACCATTAATTCTTTCTCTATTGTAGTGTAGTTGAGTTGTGCACCAGCAATACTCCTACTTGCATAGTGAATGTAATAAGGATGTTTTTGGTCATCTAACTATGTAAGTATGGCTTCTAAAGCATAGTTGGATGCATCAATCATTATGTGGAATGGTATGGACTAGTCAGGAGCTTATAGAATGGGTGTTTCTACAAGCTTTGGTTTTAAAGTTTGGAAGGCTAGTTCGCATTCCCTGGTCCATTCAAAAGGTATGTGATTTTTCATTAGTTTAACCAATGGTTTTGCAACATTAGAAAAGTTCTCAATAAAGCATATGTAGTAGCCAGCATGTCCAAGGAATGACCGAATATCTTTTACAGTTTTAGGTTGCCGAGTAATTGCTTGGATAACTTTGATCTTTTCAAGGTCTACCTCTATCCCTGTTTGTGAGATCTTATGCCCTAATACTATGCCTTTTTGGACCATTAAATGGCTTTTTTGCTAGTTGATCCTTAAATTAGTTTCTACACATCACTTTAGTAGTTGCTCTAACCAGTCCAAGGATTGATCAAAGTTCCCTTCGTAAGTGGAGAAGTCATCCATGAAGACTTCCATCCCATTTCCTATCTATTGCTGGAATATGCTTAGAACTAATCGTTGAAATGCTGCAGGGGCATTGCATAAGCCAAATGACATCTATTTGTATGCAAATGTTCTCCAAGGACTGGTGAACATAGTCTTGGCTTGGTCTTCTATGGCTATTTTTATTTCATTGTACCCACTATACCCATCTAGAAAACTATAGTAGTGATGCCTTGTAATGGTGTTGAAGACTTGGTTGATGAATAGCAATGGAAAGTGGTCCTTGAATGTTTCCATATTTAGTAGCCTAAAATCTATGCACACCCTCCATTTAGCTTCCTTTTTAGGCATAATAACTAAGAGACTAACCCATTCACTATTAGCAATGGAGTATATGAACCCAACTTTTAGAAGTTGTTCGATTTCGTCCTTAACTAGTTTCTTAAGCTTTGGGTTCAATCACCTCTGTAGTTGTTGTTGAGGCTTCATGGAGGGGTTAGTGTAAATTCTTTGCTGGCATATCCTAGGATCTATTCCGGTTAATTTGGGATATGAACAAGTGAAGGATTTCAAACATTTTTTTATTACCTTCAGTAGTCTCTCTTTTGGTTGCAGAACGAGCTTAGCATTAATAATTATCAATTTTCCATTCTTGAGAAACGTATATTCCATATTAGTGGATAATGATTTTAACTCAAGGGGATCCTACTTAAACTTATCAAGGATTTCTCCTAGTTGATATTTTCAATGTCAGGAGTTGGAAGTTGGTGATGGACTTGCTCTAATGTATCTATGCTATTGATGTAAGTGCAAGTCAAACCCTTAGTTGTTTCCATGCATATAGTTGAACTACTCTCTTTATCAATTGTCAGCCACTAGGTGCCTTCTTGTCTTGTGGCTGTTACATACAAGCATCTTTGTATGTTAGTCACATATGCACATTGATTGCATGCAGGCAATGTTAAAAATTTCACGAACCATGACTTCTACATGCAATTACACCCTTTGTCATTGTATGTGATGCATCATACTTTCTTCTTCTCAATCTTTCCAAACGTATTTTCCTTTGATATTTCCAGGGAAAGATCATAGATTCCTAGGTGTGCGTCAACTATGCTTAGCCATGCTCTTCCCATTATAATTGTGAAGTCCCCCTTACTGTTGTTCACTTGAATCAATAGGAAGTTAGCTGGATATGACCACCCACAAAAAATGGTGACAATGTCCTCCACTAGTGCTAATGGGATAGTGATGGGCTAGTTTTCCAACTCTAAATGAATGTTACTCTTTTTTAGTGGAGGCAGGTTCTAGGCTTTGAACATTTCTTGAGAGATTAGGTTGACACTGGAACCTTAATCTAAAAGAGCCTTGCACACTTCATTCCTAGCAATTTGTAAATATATAAGAGGACTTCCAAGATCAGAAAATTTCCTAGGAAGATAGCTAGCCTTAATCCAATCAGTGATGGCATGAGTTAACATGACCGTATGTGTTGGGCGCAGTGTTTGGCCTAAAGTTTTGATTGGTAATGAGGTGTCTAAAAGATTAGCCACTTGTGGTTGCAAGGACTTAGTTGGACTATTGGTTTTGAAGAAAGGCCTTTTCTTCATGCAGTTCTTAGAACCAATAGTAGATTGAGAGTTAATAGCCCTTGTAGCATTATGTTGTTGTGGCTAGGCAGGGAGTTCACCCTGCATAGCTGGAGCATGTGGTAATGGAGATATGGGTGGAAGATGTGTAGTCAAATGGGAAGGATAGAATGTCTGTGGAACATCACCCCTAGGAGAAGGAGTCCTATAGTACTCACGAGCTTGGTAGTGAGGTTGAGGAGTGACGTGACCAATAGAGTCACATGGAGAGACTAGTGCTACACGTAATATCCATATGGGTTAGATTGTTGATAAGGATACTATAGTTGTGGTGGTGGCATTCCCCATGATTATGGGTATTGCCACTCTTGATACTGCTCGATTGGTTGTGATGGAGTTCCACTTGGATAATATGTTAAGGGTTGGTGGAACTACCTTGGATTACCTTGAGGATAAGGTAACCTTTGGGGTGTTTGCCTTTTTTTTTAATTGTGAGTTGAGTGCATACACCGTAGACTCCTGTAGATGTGAGATTACAAGGCACATCCCTTAGGATGGTCATATTGGCATATCTCACATCCACTATCATTGTCTGTACCTGAATCCACAACCTCTTCGATGATGACAACTTTGCCCTTACCCTTGTTATGTGCAAATTCTGCTTCTCTCTTTTTTTGACTTTTCCCATTCACTACCTTGCTCTCGAGACTCCTCTACTACTTTGAGAATGGTTTGAAACTTATCATCTAGGGAGTCACACATTTGGTCCACCTTTGTCGATACTTCCGATGTAGGTTTTTGAATGGGCAAAGTTTTCTTATTCACTATCTCTTCAAGTGGTGACTCTTCTTCATCCTCACAAGATCTTAGTCCCTTCTTTTAGAAGGAATGATCTCTGTTATATTCCTCTACACTCTCTCTTTTTAGTAACTCACCTTTCTCTTTAGCAACTTGCTCCAATAATCTTTGTACTTGATGGGTCCTAATCTTGGATAGTCTTCCTTGGGCATAAGTCCATCTACAAGATGGCATAGTTGATCCCTTTACGACTAACCATGGCTGGGACAACAATGTAACAGTGCACAATATTGGCCCATGGTAGCATCCAAGGGTTCATGTCCTCCTTGTTTCTAGCCTTGGATTTGCTTTCTTAGTTTGGACACTCGGGAGTATGTTTGGTACTTATTGTTGAACAATTCTAACATGGTACTCCACCTACAAATGGATTCTAGTTCTAAAGACTAGTACCAACCTTCCTCTTCTTTGATTAGCATTTTTATATGTTGTACCAACCTTCCATAAATGCACATGCATCATGAGATGCTTGTAGATGATTTTGAGGATGAACGTTGTATCCCCCTTCAAATCGTGGGATATTGTTCATGTCTAATTTCTTGATCGTGCTATCCTTTTGGTGCCTTGTTGGGATCCTAATGGCCTTAGTTATGTCTAACATACTTCAAGTAGTGAGTAGGGGTTCATCATGATCATCTCGTCTATGGCATCTATGATGCCCATGCTGTCCCCTACTCTTCCTTCTTTCATGGTGTGTTTCTCTAGAGTGTCTTCATCTCCTTTCTTGACTATTTTGTCTATGACTCCCATTTCACCTACCCTTATCCTCATGGTCTTTTTCTTTGTGATTGCATCAAAATCCTAAGGGATAGGGTGAAGGAGATGATGAAGGTGAAGAAGGAGGAGGACCATCATCATGATGGTGCCTGCTTCCTTCTCTTTGGTGGTCATGGCCTCGATCGCGATTACGATTGGAATGCCCATCTTTGTCATGTGTTCATGTTCCTTTCTTAGACCCTTTATGTTTTTTGGTACTAGAATCTGGGTTATGGATAGTTGAGTAAATATTTTGATAGACAACCCCTTGACTAAAGTCAATAGGAGGAACATCATTGTATGGTCAACTACCTGAGGCAGGTTCACCACCCTCATTTTTGCTTAGGACATGTGGGACATTTTGCGATAACTTTCCCTTCATGGATTCATGATGTCTCTTCTATTATAAATCCCTTTGATGCTATGCCTCCATGGCTCAATACTCTCTCGATTCATGATCATGCACAATGTACTCTACCTGTAAGTGCTGCATACCAATTCGTGTGAGATCACGAAGAAGCATGCCTGAGATAGAACAATCAAGAGGTAACACTATATTACCTTCTAAATATTTCCAACATAGTTGTTCAACCTGGTGGAGGATGAAGGTAAAGTTTGGTACATATTCATTGGGATGAACATATACCACACCAAACTATTGAGGGATTGATGGATTATCATGTGTACTATGCCTCCGATTATTCCTTGTATCAGACCTAGGCGGTGAAACACTTTCGTATGAAGAAGGAGACATGATTGTATCATCAGTGTGCAATGTATTATATATATATATATTTATATTTTTTAACCAATCCTAAGAGTTCATTCCAATGATGAAAAAGATTTCCTAAGTTCTAATTAGCGCACAAATAATGAAGTCCTTGGCAATGGCACCAATGATGAGCTGCGAGGTATCCCTACACTCAACCATAGGAATACGAGCATCCATGCACGATCTAGTTAAATTCCAAGGACTAAGTGCTTATGTGCCTTTGTGGAATAAGTATGGGTTGATCAATCATTGTCTTTTCAAGCTTACTTATATGGCATGATTGTATGGTTAACTAAACTTAAGGTACATGATTTTTATTGTTTTTATGTTTTTGTGTCCTAGTGCTACAAAGGGAGGAGAGGGATAACTAAGTAAGTAATTTTGATTTAACTACTCAACTATGCTTGAACTAGTCCTAACACCAACATCTATTCTCACTTGCCATACACATCCTGAACAAGTGCAACTCTAGTAGGATTACCAAATGCTAATTGTTACTGGGTTACCAAGTGTTACACGCATGCTCGAAGTGATTGTACTGAGTGTGCTTACTTAGGAGAGTTGTAGGGTGAGAGAGAGAACATTAATTAACTAAGAAAAGAATTAAGTAATAGTAATTAACATTAATTAAGCTACTTTTAATGCTGCAAGGTTTATCACAAAGTTTTTCTTTATTGCCATCCACAAGGTGTGCTTAGGTACACAATGCTCGAAGAAAAATCTATTCACTTTATGACTCCTATTGCAGGCGCTCAAAAATAATTTTATCTTTGGAAAGGGAAAAAGGAAAGAGTTTGGGTAAGGGACTAAGGCTAACTATGCAAACCAAGTGTGCCTACCTCTTATTTATAGGCAATGAGGCAAGCCACGATAACGCGTGGAAGGCTCCAATATTGCATATGCGATATTGCAACTCATTATATTACCACTATTTTTGGATTTTCCTATCATGTTTTGGTAGCATATGGAGCTTGTTTCCATGGCCCAAATTTCAATGTGGGAGCTTCTAGGGCTTTTGAATTTTTCTACCAATTTGCAACATATTTGGACTATTTTCATGGCACAAACGATAGCTTGTGGGCAAGTTTAGTTTTACATGCTACACCACATGTTGCCACAATGTGTGGGATGAATGGACTAATTATTTGCATTGTATGAAGAATTTTGGTTTCTACATGTTGATATAAATGGTATTCATAGCATGTGGGTTGTAAAACTCACTTTTTACACATAAAAAATACCTAAAATTTGCCAAAAAGATGACAAGGTAGGATTTTTGATGGAAATATGACACTTGTTTCTACTTCCAAATTTCCATCAAGTTACAATGGAAATCTTGGCTATTATGTTTTGTTTGCAATATGAATTTTCCTTGAGGTATTTCAACAGGCACATTGGATCTAAGTTGGAGATCAAAACATGGGATTCTTCTAGAGGATTGCAAATTAGCAAAATGAGAAGAAATAGTTATTCTATTTGAGGGATGCCCAAATGAACATGTTTTATATCACTATCTTTATGGTAGATCTATATAGTACTAATCCACAAGTAAACCCAGCTAACCTAGTGGACACTACCCTCTATAAACTAATAACAAATGATAGGAAGTAAGTTTCTAGTCCCCTTAGCAAGGATAAGGTCTATAATATAATCTATATAGATCCAACCAATAAGTCCCATTGGTCAAATTAGTGGAATTTTAAGTTCTAGAAGAAATATTGGTAGGCCTTCATAAGTGACATGGAGGTCATCATGATGTCAAATCTATTGTAGTGGAACTTTCCCAAAGCTTAGAATAATATCTTCATTACTCTTATCCTAAGAAAAGAGAGGGTGGATTCTACTAATAATTACTAACCTATCAACATATGCAACACCATATAAAAAGTCCTCTCCAAAGTACTTATCAACTACCTTTAATTCACCCTATCTTGAGTCATTGAAAAAGTTTAATCTAGATTTGTCCCTGGGTAACAAATTAGTGACCATGTAATTCTAGCCTATGAGAACCTCCATTAGCCCACTACAAATTATAAGGTTAATTTAGTTTTGAAAGCTATAATTGGCCAAAGATTTTGTTAAGGTGGATTAACAATCCCTTCTTTTTACTCTCCAAAAGTTTGGATTTTTGGACTACCTTAACCAGTTAGTCACTTATATTTTGCAAACTACCAACTTTGAAGTATGCCTTAAGAAAGAGAACTCAAAGTTTGTATAGCCTTCTAAGGACCTATACTAGTAGAATCCTTTCTTCCTGTACATTTTTACATCTCTTGTTGATAATTTATGTTACTTCCTTAGGCATGTGGACCTAGTTTTCCTAAACCCATGGGGCCTCCAATTCCTCCTCTATGTAAATCACACATTTTCTTTAAAGTCTCAATTTCACAAGTGTAAAAAGTTAAAGAGATCTTGAGATATTTCTAATATCCATGGGGCTAGATGTAAAATAGGGAAATATGCAGTTATTTTAGGTTGAATGCCTCTCATTCCAAGTAGTAAGAATTGCTCGAATCCTAGAATGTACTTTAGGATGGTTTCTATCAATCTATTTATGGTATTCTTTGTTCATGGAAATAAAAATGTAGCACTTATGGTGGGGATGATAAAAAAAGTTCATAGGAAGTTGGAAGCTTGGAAATACATATTTTTATCTTTGGCTAGAAGGACAAAGTCCATGCCAAGATCATTCAAATTAGCATTCCAAGCAGAGTTGGAAAGAAGAGTTTAGAGTTCAAAAGTAGAGAGTTGAAGCGGTGGATATCTAGCAGAGTGAATGAGTTATTCATTAAGGTGCTAGGATGAAGGTTGATTTGAAAGTTAGAATATAGGCTGAATATGAGGTTCTATATTTGGTTGATTCTCCACAAGATTGTTCTCAACTAAGACAAGTTACAAAAGAGAAGTTCCATATCACCTTATGATGCACTCCATATCTTCAGATGAGAAACATTGCAAAGAATATATTTGACAAATGCATATACATCAAGGTGATTTGGTTAATGATTAAGAAGTAGACTGGCGTTAAGAGCGATGAGTGCCAAAAATGGGTGATGAGGATGTATCATAAAAAGTTGCATGGTTACAATCACATTAAGGGGTGAGATGGCTTAAGCTATTTAGCTGAAATGTAATGGAATACATTTGGTACCATACATAAGAGTTTCCTATTTATTACCTCAAAGGATTCACATAATACCAACATAGACTAGAAGAAAGTAGTAAAGTAATGACAAGCTTGAAAATATGTAAGAGTTACAAAAATAGATTTATGAAACATAGTAACCTACATCTCTAGTTGAGTTATTGGATCTTTTTAATGCAAGATTGGGTCCAATATTTTGAGTGGATATCCAACACATTGGACCACATAGGTAGCTAGAACCTAGAAAGATGATAGCTTCATTATGGACTAGTTATAAATAAGAGTCTTAATGGAGGTAATGGTATAGGGAATAGAACTACAAGAATGAAGGATGGAAATCTATAAGATCAAGTATTATGGCTTCCTAGAGGTTTAGAGGCTTATCAAGAATTCTCTAATTTCCTTTAAATACTAGAGAGCCCACAAGTATGTAGAGCCACTAGGAATGTTGATAGAGGTCACTCGACACATCATTCGATATGTCATGCTTAATTGTAAGTTCTTATTTTCTAAATAGATTTTAATTTAAATTATTGTAAACATTTAAGATAGGGGAGCTATTAGATTTCCTTAAATTGCTAGCTCTATTGGAGACCATGATAGTAGAGGAAGCTCTAGTGGTAGCTAGAAGTTGGGTGCCAATGATTGTCCATTACAATCTCCTATCAATGTTAGTCCAACATGAAAAAAGGTTTACCTTTCCTCATAATAGGTGATTTTAGTGCTTTATTTCCATGATATGGCTCCTTTGGCATCATCACAAATGATGCAAACTAACTAGAGCTAACCTAGGGATTTATTAGGATCCTAGAAGAAGGGTTTCCAAGGGAAAAAATGTCTAGCATCTCTACTTAGTGAGGGAACAAACTTATATAATGTTATCAAGATGTCTTTAGAGGAGAATTACTTGGAGAACTTAGAGAGGAGAACATGTTCATTACCCCTACAATGAGAAAGCAAATGATAAACTTCATAGCAAGCTCTTACTATGCTTAACAAGATTAATAGGGCTTAAACTTACAGATGGAGTGTTACACACCCATACTATACAACAATGTTTATCACTCTTGCTTCATAAAAGAAGGATCCTAGTATCAAGAATGGTAGAAGTCATCAAAATTTTAGATAAAAAAGTGATGCTCCTAAATTGGTGTCCTAGCTAGATCTAACACTTCATTAGCTAAGAAAAAATGAACTAGATCTAACCACTTTATTCATTAGAAATGGTGATACCCTACCACTTGGAACTTTAAAACTAGTGAAGAAGACCTCAAGAAATAAGGGCTAGATGTATCCTCTCATGATGTCTCCTCTTTTGAAAAGGATCCTATCTTTCCCTACTAGTCCTTTAATCTCATCCTTAATCTCTCTTGGCACTTGGACTACCAAGGAGTTGTAATGAATTGCTAGGATATTGGAGCAAGCCTTCATTCCTAGTTTGGAGAAGAGAGGAGGTGCAAGTATAGACACAGAGCCATAGGATAATTAGGAGTCTACTTGGAATCTACATGTACTATAGGACCTATTAACTTGTGGTGGCTTTTCAACCAAGTATGTAATTTATGTTTTTTCTGTATCATCTTTTCATGTGATGTAATGTCCTTTGGACAATGGAACCTTATGTTCCCATTTTTAAAGATTTGACCATGGTTACTAGTGTTGGCGACCATTTGGGACGCGATCGCCAACGAGTGTCCTCGAACAGGATTTAGGTGCCTGCTGGTCTCTGGCAACACCAAGGCCCAGATACCTCCAAATAACTCAGTAGTTAATGTGAGTGTGTGTGTGTGCTGTTGCGGCATGC
>MNCI01022583.1:129737-139802 GCA_015680685.1 Gnetum montanum | reverse complement strand
TATCTCTTTCTCTGGGGAAAATTAGGAGTAGATTGCGGAGTTGTGCTCAAATGTTTTTACAAAATTTTATTTGTTACAAGTAGGTATTATAAGGACCACGTAGACTAGGCAGTTGAACAAAATAGGAAATTTTCAACAACTCACAGTACTTGGCAAAGTTGGCTGAATCTCTTTAAAGTAAGTCATTTATAGTTTACACACAACGCAATTGTTACATTTCTCACAACCGCACGCTGCAATAGCACACACACATACTCACATTAACTACTGAGTTTATTTGGAGGTATCTGGGCCTTGGTGTTTCCAGAGACCAGGAGGCAGCTAAATCTTGTTCGAGGACACTCGTTGGCGGTCGCGTCCCAAATGGTCACCAACATTAGGCACTAGGAATTTGGAGGAGCATACATTCTAATAGAAGGTTTTCTAGTATGATAAGCTCATCACAAATAATTAGGGAATATTTTTCTAAAGAAGTCACCCTTTTGTGCTGAGGTACAAGGACACATGTAAAGGATTAGTTAAGTAGGGATCAATGAAAAATTCTTTTAATCTTTGATGATGATAATAGAAATGCACAATTCACCAAAATTCTTAACATCCTTAAAATACATAGTCCCTCTAATTCATCCCATAAAGGTAATTTTCATTTTGCTTCAACACACCATAGACATTGGATCTTATGTCTTTATAGGGAATCCTTTGCCAAAGTAAGGGAATGGGATCTTATTTGAAGGTTGCATTATCAACCAAAGATGCAATTTTTGCATGGTTGTTAGCTCATCATGTAATGCTCACTCAAGTAAAACTCCAGTAATAGGATCTTGCCATGGATTCCTAATGTATTATTTACTATAAGAAGATTAAAACTATTTACAGAGGTTGTAGGTCAATTCATGTGCATGTAGATTGAGATCATGTGGGATAAGTATTGGAAAATGATTATGGAAGGGTCCATCATTTAAAGTTACTTGCATGAGATTTTATTATGAGTGGAGACTACTTGGAAGATTTGGCTTGAGTGGAATACTCACAATTTTTGTGCAAAGTGCTAAAACATTCTCTTTAAATACATCTCGAAAGCATTAGCCAACTTTCACTTATATAAAAACATTCATGAATACACAATGACAATGTTTAACACTCATGACTCCTTGTGGGATGAGCTAATGTAGCACCTATAAACTATATGTTTTTCTATTTTTTTTGAATATTTTAAATGAACTTTATGATGTTGCATATGATTCTTTTTTCAATTTTGGTTTTGACGACCTATAGGAATTCTTAGGGCTTGTTGATTGATCTAGGTATTTTTCTATTTTGTTGAGGGATATTCTATCCTCCATGATGGTATTTTGTTGTACTTGTTGATTTGGAGGTTCATTCTTCTTGTTATATAAATGAACTTTTCCTTAACAAAAAACATTATTATTAACCTTGATTTTTATGTTATCACATTAGCTTACTTTTCTCATAGATATTAGTTAGACTAGTAACAATAAATTTGAAGAGAAGAGAATCTCTAATTATAATTTTACAAATCAAAAATTGACAAGGAAAATGATAAGAATGAAGAAGAATTGTTGTATAGCCTTGATGGTCAATCAATAAATGTTGCGTAACAAGCACAATGTACAAAAGATTAATACAATCAGTCATATAATAACATGAATCTATAATTGATATAATCATTCTTTATAAGTTTAAAATAAAAATAAAACACTCATCTATGATTAAAAATATTTGTAAAATTTGAAGTTAAGTAACATTTAATATAAATGAAAGACCTAGCTCACCTACAAAACTCATACCTATTTGTACAAGGTGATGATGGGAGCATACCAAATGTAATGATCTTAGAAAATATTATAAAAATCTATGTAACATAAACCATAAAGGATAACAAATAGAAAACACAATGTCTAACACAATTTGACAAATTTCAGCAATAATCAACAAATTATAGTAGAACTTCAAGTAGAGAAAAATTATGAAAGGCCTTAAATTTCATGAATTTTAGGAAATAAAAGAGCAAGAATATGATTTGTAATATTTATCCATGAAATTTTAGTTTTGGAAAAAATGAAAATGATTATAAATAAACTACTTAATCTAATCCATAAAGCATAGGTCTAAATCTTGAAATAATCATGATGTATTTTTAGTTAATTATTGTTTAATTTTAGGATTGTAAACACCAAGAAACATTATCAAAAGTTTCTTGCATACATAAAAATCATAAAATGATATGGTAGTTTAAATAACCCTTATGATATGAAAATAATCCATCACTATCAACATTGGTGATATGCACTAGATCTTGTTATCAAAGGTAAGTCAAATTAGAAACTGCAAAGTGAAACACCATCAATTTTGGGCCTTCATGATTCTCCAAGTGTGGTGTCACACTAGGCTAAGAAAAATGGCTTGACACCTTGGAAGTCCTAATGCCTAAAAAGTTGTGTCTAGGTGTTTTTGCTATGCTCTTTAGCATAGTCAGCGTAGCACCCAGTTACAAGACTAATTTTCACAAATGGATCACTAATGGTGGACTGTATAGTTTGGAAAATTTTCTATCTCTTGGGTTGTCAAGCTTGCTACACTCTTGAGCTTGTCCAACTTGAAACATGATCTAGTTTTTGGTCTACAAAAGTGCCAAGCTAGGAGTTTTCGAAAGTGTTTAGGATGGACTAAACAGTTTGACAAATTTTCTATCTATGGGACTTGCTACGTTGCACAACGTAGCAAGCCATGTGGTGTTGAAATCGTCTCAAGTGTTGGATCAGATGTAGAAGCTGCAGTTCGCAATGATTCAATATTCAAAGATGCCTTCCCTACTTCATCCTTGGAGTATGATCATTGTGGCATGAAGAAAATCAGGTAATTTTCACAAAAGTTATCTTACTTTGCATACTACGCTATGCTACGCTACACAGTGTAGCAAGGTGCCAACGGTAACAAAAGTCTCCTTCAAGTTGTTTTGACATGAAAAATGCATCTAACCATTCTTCAACCTCCAAGGTTGCCTATCCCACTTTGTCCCCAGAACATGATGAAGGCCCCATGGCAGAGCAGTGCAAAAATTTATGCATAATCAAGTGCTATGCTACATAGCGTAGCACAATGTAACAAGGATATCAAGTGTAAAAAAGTGTTCAAAAATGAAACTGAGAGTTCTTAGGCTCTTTCCACATGAAAAAAATTGTTGCCAACTATTGAAGTTGCTTTCCTTGCTTGATCTCAGCATGGTATTTTTAGTTCTTTTGGAAAAAATTCATACAAAAGGGGGTGCTACACTGTGCTATGCTACCTAGCATAGCACAACATAGCAAGCCATTGTTCACACTATGCCACTACGCTGGATAACGTAAACAACATAACACTTGAGAAGAAGCCCCAAGACATCTCTAGAACTTCTACAACTCATCATCGACTGACATTTTTGCTCCAACATCTCCTCTAGCATCTCCTTGATTGCCAAGAATTAGCAGTTTGCTTTGTTTCATGCACCCCTTGTTAATCCTCAGAAGTTGTCCCTACACTTGACCTTACTCGGAAAAGGAGGGAAGACGTAGTATTGGAGCATAAGCTCCACTTTGCATTTATGGTATGCACTTTCTATCAAAATAGGAAAATTCTCTAGATTCTGATACATGTGGCATGGACAATATGATCACACCAATGTGGCATATCCATGTTCGTGCTACATGGGGCCTAGGACATGTGGCATCCAAACCATGTTTTCCTCCCACTCTTGGCTCTATAAATACCCAGAAAATGAAATTCTAAGGGCAGGCTTTTCGCAGTAAGCTTCAGTAGAAGATTGTTGAGCAAAAGGTTGGTGAGTAGAAAGTGCCAACATTAGAGCCTTTCAAATCTCTCAGCAACTCGCGCACTCAAGCGTGACACCTACCCATAGCATAGCAACTCTCATCCTAACAAGAATCAGCTCATTCATGCCTATCAACACCACATCTATAGCATTACAGGAGTTGTGACCATATTGTTTCGTTGCCCAGCTATGGTTGTCTAGCACCACATACTAGTTGTACATATTCATCATTCAATCAAGAGTCAAATTCCCTGATTTTGGGGCTATGCATTTCTTTACTCAAACTCTCACTCCATTTTATTATAGCATATATGTTGCATCATCATGTATTTGTTAACATTCATTATCCTGGTTATATATGTTGATACACTTCTTTTCTTGTGGGTGCTACGTTCTCTTTTATTCCAACCTCCAGACCTTACATTCTAAAACTACTGTTCGCAAATGGTTATTGGACACCGTGTAAGTCCCTATCTGATCGACCAGACCATTCAAGGCATATCATTTCCATTTTCTCCAACACAACCCTCCCATGGACTCGGGGTTAGGCTATGAACCTAATAACCTCTCGGTGTTCCAAACATTGATGTTTTCAGATGTTACAGTTTTTGGTGCTATAAGGAGGGCCTAAATGTTTAAGTTTCTTCTATGTGCCATGGGTAGTCCTACATGCTTTCTGTACCCCATCACTAGTAACCTGCTAGCATATATGTGACATCCCTATGGTTGTCTATGTACGGTTGGTGTAGATTAGCCCTAGCAGGTGGTTCCTCTGGAACCCTATAGGACAAAAGCCTAAAAAATTGTCTATTGTGCTATGCTTTCTATGTCCTGTGTAGCGTAGCGACCCCATCAGCATAGCAGGGTCTTCCTCAACATAGGAAATGTAACGATGAGAATAACTCGTCTTGTAGCATTTTTAGATGTATCCATTGGTAGTCTATCTTCCTCATGACTTTCATATTCAACTCGTTAGTGTAAAAACATATTGTTTTAAACCATTTCATGCTAGTATATTTCCCTTTAACATCTTGTTTATATAGGGAAGATAAATCCTTCTACCACTTCGATTCCCACCTTGAATTTAGAGGTGTCCCACTCTGTTCAACACATGGGGGGCCTCAAGCAACTGCCTAGCCCAATGTAGATACTACGACAGTCTCTTAGGCTATAACAACAATCACCCAAATGTCTACCTCACGATGAAGAGTGGTATAATTTTCTATGGGAAAAGATTTAAGTGAACCTACCACTAGATTGTCACAAACTTGAGGAGAAACATAACTTTGAAATCATTCATCGGAATAGAAGGAAGTTCCTTTCTACTTTTGATACCATTATCCCACTTACCAAAACATTCCAATGGATTTTAGCCCAACTTATGCAACTGAGTAAGTCAAGAGAATGGGACACAACATCTCACTATGATGAACCTTTTCATGATGGGCAAGAGGAGTTAGAATCCCAATCTGAAGGTGGTGGTTCAATCTATGTCACAAATACCCCATCTACTTTTGTCTTTCGTTTAAACTAGTTACAATCTTCTATCTCTTTTGTGACTGCCATGACATTGTCATAGCCTAGACCCTCCTTGGTGATGGGTAGTCATCAAAAGCTTTCAGCACAAGAGCATGTCAGGCCTTCGGCCTCATTTCCCTTTATCATTCCATCCCAATCAGTTCAAGTCCCACAGTCAACATCTGTTATGCCTACATTGCCCTATGGGCATAACATGCCCACGTCACAGTCGTATACAAGTCTTGCTTCTATTGCCTCTTCTATACCCATTTCATCCTCAGTAGTAGGCCCCATCTCAACTGCATGGTGGCTAGCAACATCCTTTCCTACATGTGGTGCAACTAGCCACAGGGCTGTGGGCTGCTCTAGAAACTAGGAAAGTAACCATCCCTATGACATAACCAATGTTAGCTACCTCAGTAGCACCACCCATTAGGCTGTGGGCAACTGAAACAACACTACCAACTAGAATTTTTCCAAAAATGCCTCCAATGGGATTGGTTGCTACACCAACAACACCTCCAATGATGGTTGCTTTAGCAGCTCCCTAAGTAGTCCAACTCACACAACCTTTGGTAACACCCCCAGACCTACACCAAGCCTTTTAGCTTTTTCAGATCCTTACTGATGAAGTTAAATGGATTAAGGAAGTTGGTTCTAAAATAGTCCAAGTTATGGACTTTTACCAAGATAATCCAATTAGCCTAGTTGTTCCCTCTCTTAAACTGCCTCCTGGAGTACAACTTCCCCAATTCACAAAATATAATGGAGAGGGTGACTTGAACACCCACCTGGTTACTTTTAGGTTTGAATCCCTATAACTACAATCATGGCCTCATGCCACCATCCATGTTTTCACCATGTCCATATCAAGCAAGGCTTTGTACTAGTATCACACGCTTCCCTACACTTCTATTTTGACATTAGAAGAATTGTTAAGTTAGTTTGTGACGTGTTTCAAGTATAACTTAAACCTTGAAGTCACTTTAGACCAACTTATGAACATTAAATAGGAATCATTATAGCATATACAAATGTTCATACAATGTTGGAGTGCTATCCTAAATGAGATTCATGAACTAATTGCTGAGGCCCATCTACTCAGTAAACGATTTGATGAAATCCAAACTATATTACTTCTCTCCATGTTCCCTTATCCAAGCATTTGCTCAAACCAAAAGTATTCAAGATGTAGTAGAAGCTGGTAAAGATCCAACTTATATAAAGGACAAGGAAAGAAGGAAATCTACGATAACCACAGTGGCTGCAGTGCCTAATGAAGCCAAGCCCAACAATGGTAAATATATTACCAAAGCATCTAAAACACTAGCACCAACTAATATAACACCTAGCTCTAGTAGCACTAGTGAACCCTTAGCATTAATATCCATAGTGCAAACTTTGTCAAGGCCAAATGTTGAGCACAAAGATTGCTTGAAATATACCCTGCTACCAATTAAGCCATCAGAACTTTTGAACCAATTGCTGGGGGCTGGATGTATCAAACATAAAAAAATATTAGAGGAGGCCCTTAGACATCACTAGAGGTATTGTGATGTCCTTTGAGACCCCTCTTTGGTTATGCCTAATGAACCCCTAGTACCCAAGAACTTTAGGCTAGAGCATTTTTGTGATTATCATTGAAACACCACTAATTTTGGCCTAGCACTTTAAAATGAAAATGACTCAAGCCCTTTCAAAGTTTTGGGAGGCAAAATTTGGCTAAGGCATGGAGCTCACACCTAGCTTGCCTAAGGTAGCTTGATCACCCTCAGCATGAGCAACTCCAAACAACGTCAAGACTGAGTTAAAAATGATCTAATTTCTAAGTTGTGAGTCATCCTCGAAGCACATCCTTGACATCCTTATTAGATTTTAGCTCAAAATGGCAAGTATTCAGAAGTTTTTTGGGGTCACACTGTGGTCACGCTTGAAACACCACAAAATTTCTAGCTTAGTACTTTTCCAAAAAGAATCAAGCTAAGTCACGATGCTGCCCAGCATGACTAAAGCTTGAGGACCCCACAAACAGCTTCAAGCAGAGTCGAACTCAATGAGGAGCAGTTCCTTGGGACCCATCGATGACCACGACAACATCTACTATCAAACCTAACAACTTTGGAGCTTAAAATACTTAGTTTACACTAAGTATGTATTCTCAGCATATACGCCTGATGTTCTTAGTGTATATGCCCAACGTATATGCCCCAGATTGCATCTACAGCATATACGTCTAGCGTAGACGCCCAGCGTAGATGCCCAGCGTACATGCCTCACATGTATGCTCAACAGGTATGACTGATGTATACCCCCGGCGAGGAACCCCTGAAGACGGCATGGAAACAACATTGTAGAGCAAGACTTAGTAAGAGTTATCAACTCATGAATAGAGCAACCATCAGCGTATACGCCCAACATCCACAGCGTATACGCCCAGCATCCACAACGTATACACCTAGCATCCACAGTGTATATGCCCAGCGTATACGCCTAGCATATATGCCCGGCAAATGTAACATGTACACTTGTAAATTTTATTCTTCCACACCCAGTAAATGTGCCACGTGTCACCCAACCCGAGGCTAACGTCGAAACCTATATAAAAACCCCAATTTTTCACTAGCCCACGGAGGTTGGGAATTTTGAGCAAACTAGAGAGGAAAAATAGGATGCTAAGAACCAAAGCATAGAGCCTTGTATGCTAGATTTCAACCCTGTACGCTAAGCATACAGCCTCTACGTTGTGCTTACAGTTTGAACCAGCCCATAGTCATCCCTACATCCACCAGGGCTATTCGTCCGCCACAACTACGTTAGACCAGTGCATTGTAACTCTCATTTTGAAATAGCATTGTTACATTCTATTCCTAAAATCTGTTACAGTTTTGCATTAATTTTTGCACGTATACTATTTACGCTCTTTTACGTTTACGCTCCGTTCGCTTCAGTTACACTGTTTACGCTCTACTTTACGCCTGTTACGTCGTGTACATATAACCCAGCGTTTGGCACCTCGATGTACGTTCGGGGAAATCCTTGCCTGATCCGCGTGCGGACCACTCAAGGTACTCTGCCTTCGTTAAATTCCAGCTTGCCCTCAGGCGAAGGTAGGGTCTTCTGTGCGTGTCTGGTGATCCCCTGGTTTCTGTTTCCTTCCAGCTGGAGACCGACGATTTCGGACGGTACAAAAATTGGCGCTAGAAGGAGGGCCTCTGCCTTAAACTTACTGTGCTTCAGAGCTCTCAGCGTCTACGGTATCGAGTATGCGTCGACCCTGTCTGCAAACCTCCCAGCATCTATGCTACTCAGTTCAAAACCTGCTATCTGCAAACTATCCAGCGTCTACGCTGTTGAGCGTCTACACTGCTCTGTTTAAAACTTACCATCTACAAGTCTCTCAACATCTACGCTGTTAACCATGCGTTGACTTTGTCTGCAAACTCCCCAGTGTCTACGCTGCTGAATATACGTCGTCCGCTATACGCTGTAGACCTTGTCTACGCTATACGCTGAACCTACACATTTTACGCTGTAAACTTTGTCTACGCTGCACACAAGACCCTGTCTATGCCCTACGCCGTAAACTTGTTTACGCTGTACAATGACGTTGCCTATGCTGCTTAGCGTATACGCTGTACGCTTCACGCCGTAGATTCTCTATGCTGACACTATACGGAGTACACCTATACGCTATCTACGCTGCCATTATACGCTGGTTGTTGAAGCCTATACGCTAAGACCCAGTCTATACGCTGTGCATCATGAACGTAGGTTTACGCTGCACCAAGTACTCTAATTCCATATCCCTTCACTGTGTCATATTCTCAACTGTTCATCATGAACACCACAAACACCACTACTACAACCACCCAAGTCATCGACATCGTAGGCACCATGGCTGTCCAATAGCCCGTGGTACAACCCACGGTGGGGCCTCGCCGGTCCCTTAGATTGCAAGGGAGGAACCCGTCATCTAGCATCATAACTCAAGACCAGTACAACTTCATATGCATGAAAATACAAGCCAGCCTAGCCATGGACCAAGCTGAAATGGAAGTCAAGAGGCAATACGAACTTTTCTACAAGGGAGGACAAGAGTTCATTCCTTCCCCATATGACATCATCCCTCTTCCAGAGCCTTACGCTGAGCTCATCACAAAACTCCTCCTGCAAAGGAGCCAGTCTCTAGATCAGCCTGTAGTAAATCCTCAACCGGAAGAGGAGGATGAGTTCGCAGCTCAATCTGAGCATGAAGACTCATATCACACCCTTAGCCCACAAAATTATATAAACTCATTGTTTCACCCATTCACGGGCGAAACTACATCCCTCCAGCCATTGAACATCACGCAAGTGCATGCGCCTCAACAAGACGCAGCCACTCTTATCCTTGTTCCTCCACCAACTGATGTTCAAGTCAACATGCTTCCCCTCGCAATTCCTTTCGCAGCTACGGCATCCCTGTTCTTACAAGTACAACCCCCTCAAAATAATGTAGGGGCAACCTTCCCGCCTTGAGTGATCGGGATGTCGCATGTGATACCGGCATCTACGTCTACCTATTATATCCCCCGGGTCCAAACTCACGGAGCCCATTTTACCACTGTAACTCAACAAGTTCAGGGGATTCCTACACAAAACATGACCGGGCAATGGGCAGCGATTGGTGCTCAACCACATCAACCCCCTCACTACAACATACCACCTCACACAATTCC
>MNCI01022583.1:99415-126449 GCA_015680685.1 Gnetum montanum | reverse complement strand
TTGCCATGTTGTCAATAACAATTTTCGTGATTATCTTTCATTTATCATTATACTCCAACTTATAATTACATCCATGCATCACACTTAAACCACAAAAACAAACCAAAACATTTTACATTGCCATGTCATGTTTGCAATTAAACTCAAAATCAACAAAATTTTTTTTTTACATGAAATGATGTACAAGTAAAAGAGTTAACTAGTTTCATTCATCTCAATTTACAATCCCGATATCAATTTGAGTCAGAATAATTTCAAAACAAAAGCTAAACATCAGGGGTAGGAGGATCGTCCCCTTTAGACCCACTGGCATCATGAGCCCCCACTCCATTGGGGCTAGCTTCCTGAACATCATCATCGCCTTGATGCTATAAAATGCAAAGGGAACAATCAACATAGGGGTAAAAGAGAAAATGGTCAAACATTATTCAGTGAACGAATTTCAGGATAACAAAATGCTTACTGAAGGAGATCCCCCTAAACCAAATTCTAGCCAATGAAGGATTTCCTCTTCTAAGACACTGGTCCAATCGGTCCCATCGAGGCCTAGGTCAACATCTACCTAGGCCTTCCCCTTGTCAACAGCTAACCAAGTGGGATGTTTTAAAGGGAATTCACCCATCAACACCTCCCCAGAAGTAGTTGTAATCATCCTTGTAGGTGATTCCATCTCAATAGTTGTGTTTTGAGCAAAGGTATCGTATGCAGAGCGCAGACCTAGACCCTCCACAAACATTTCGAGTTAGCGCTTTTCAATGGATACTTCCTTCAAAGATTTCTTATAGTGATGCTTGTGGTTCTTTTCATCCTGACCCCTTTTGCGTACCTTGGAAGTGAAAGTCTTCCAATCTTGACACTTGAGGTTCAATAAATCCACCTGGGCCTTACGCTCTGCTAGTCTCCGAGTCAGCGGCGCGTGGCGATTGAGTAGGTTCCAGTATTTAGTATACGTGACCTTGGAAGTCCGCCAAGAGCGATCACCACTTAGTTTAGCAGAGGCAACCTCATACTGAGCCTTGAGATCGTCATGATCGACTGACAACTCGGAAACTTCCTTCTCCTTTGATTGAATTTGCAACCACAACTATTCAATGGAACACCTACAGGTCCAAAGCGATTTCACGTTGTGTACAAGACCTTCCGCCACCTCCTCGTAAAATGGCCTTGGCACCTGCTCGACTTCTAGGGATAGTGTGGGTAAACTCTCTATGGTAACTGTCTCAGAAGGATCCCACCTCAGTTTGGCACCTACGCACATGAAAAGAACAAATGCTAAAAAGACAAAAACGGGGTGTGAAACTCCAAAGCTACAAACAACTCCAAACATATATACCTATCTTAGGGTGGGCTTTCTGAACTTGTTCAACAACTTCCTTAGCGATACCAGCCACAAAATCCATTTTACTTAGCATCTCTGTCCAAGTAAATGGCCCACAAGTATGAGAAGGACTAACCTCCGTGGTCCTTTGAAGGGGAACCGTTTTCATGGGCACGTCTAGTCGCATTGTTCTTGTTTCACTACCTTCGTCTGGAAGGGATGAAAAACATAAAAATAAAATACCATGGAAACAACAACTCACGAAGCGACGCAATGAAATAAAGGAAAACTTACCGTGTTCCCTGTCCCCTTCTGGGTTTGGAGGGTCGCCAAGGTCCAACCTTCCCTTGAGGAAGCTACTGAACATTTCATCGACACCACTCTGGTCATCCACCAATTCAGTCTCTGTGGTGTCTTCCCGTAGCTCCTCTATTTTTTCCATCTGATCCTTGCCGGCCTCTTCCTCATCGGTCAATAACTCCGTTGTAGTTTCCTCCTCTTCAATAATAGTCTCTAATTCCTACCTCCTCACTTCTCGAGTTAGGTCTGAAGGCATCAATGGCACGTAAGCGGTCAAAATAAAAATTATCAATAAGATGAAAACCATAAAGCAACAAGTGTACTAAGTTTACTTACCTCGGGCAGGCATCTTGAACCGTATATGCTTAACCCGTGGCTCGTCCACATTTGAGGCCTCCTCGATTGAATGTTCATGCTTTGTCAGCTTTGACTTGGCCTTGCCAATGGTTTCTTTGATGACCTATTCTGCTCTTTTCGCAGTATAAGGTATGTCATATGGTTCCAACCCCACACTATCACACATGTGGATTGAGGTACTAGATGATCCCCCTGTCATGATAGATACGGATTCATCAATTCCCTCGGGCGCATCTTGGGACTTGGTTGTTTCAAACAAATGATTGATCCACGGGCGGGATAATTGACCCAGATCCCGCAGAACATACTTGTTGTCCGCATGAACCATCAGAAACTTGGCTAAGCGATGCAGATAATAGGCAAAGAATGCAAAGGTAAAGTGAGACTGCGCCTCGACATTTGAGCGCAATGACCCTATCTCCTTGTGCAGGCCCGACAACAAAAATTTGGGCCCAGTTATAATGCATTCTGGTTTCTAGGACTGTTCACATAATACGGAGAACCTCAACACTAAGACTCCGCACCTGGGAAAGGGATTTAGGGAATACCCATGCCCTAAACAAGGGATATAATTCATTAACCTCCTCAACTTTTGACTTCCCCTGCATAGGGAATCCCTTAGCACCCTTGGTAACGCCCAACCAGTCCTCTAATTCACGAACCATATGGAGCTCTTTATGAGCCTTGTCCAAAACTACACTTATACCATCCATAGGTACACCAAACAGGTTCAAAAAGAATTTAGGTGACAGATGGAAAACTATCTTAACACCCTTAATCCGGGTGCTGTAGTAAGAGACAGACTTGTCGAAGGAATCCACGATCCCGATCATTTCTACTATTGACACATCAAGGCTCACGGTTGTAAAGAGCTCCATAAGGCTGGCATTGCCTAAACAATGAATGATGGATGGTGGGGCATGAGTGTGCAACCATTTTTGAGCCTTACTGACCTCCCCAAACTTCATCGATAGGGTAGTCTCAGTTCGTGCTATTGTGACAGGGTCTCTACCGGGAGGGACATCAACTGTAGATACAATTTGAAACCATTACATCAGTATAACCCCTAGTAGTTGAATAAACATGTCAACCCATCTATAAAAAATTGTCATTTACCTTCAGTTGTGGACTTAGATGTGCTACCCAAGTCAGAGTCACGAGGAAAAATTGGTCCCTTATGTGACCAATCTCCATGCAACCATCCACGAGCTTTGCACAGTGTGAACGCTCTAGAGAACCATTTGTGAAAGTGGACAATATCACCCTTGGTTTGAGCTAATATAGCTCCACTAAGGGTGGGACCCGCCATAAAGGTCTCTAGAGTGGTACGAGCTAGAGCAAGCCCATCATCCTCAATGCATGTTTCGTCTGGATTGACTTGGGGCCTACAAAGAACGGATGTCAAAATAGAAGAAAATGCCAAACAACGAAAAGAAACAAGCTTAAATGATCCTACCTATCCACCCGGTACACTGTGCCAGGAGGGTTCTGGAACAGCGTGTGCGCACACACAGCGAAAAATAGGATGTTGTTGAGATAATCATGCCCTCACGTCAATTGGGCCCACACGTCCACTAACGGGCATGTAGACCTGGGCCCGCCAGAAGAACCATCCTCGGTTACAAATGGTCCCTCGTCAATGTCTTCCAAGAAGACCGTGACACCCTCCGAGGCTCCTGGCAACATGGCCTCAAGCACACTCCGTGCCACTTGTTCTTTCAGGTGTGACCAGATTACCATCTTGAATCTGTCCAGCATAAAGGCAAGGAATTCGCATGCCCCTTCCCTAAACCAGACCCCATTGTTGTCAACAGTCAAATCAGGGGTAGGTTCATCAGCCTCAATGGGGCCAAACCACGTCAATACTCCAACAAGCTCAACCACCAAGAGAAAAGGTTCGGTGTCCCTGCAAGAAACCAAAATGCCACGGCAAATCAGCCATACACAAAAATGACATGAAAAACAAAATTTCATATTATAGGCCAACACTTAGAAAAATTACTAACTATTTATGCTCGGTGTATATGCTGCCTAACCCAGCGTATACGCTGTCCAAAATTGTTTACGCTGTGCCTAACACGGCGTATACACTGTTGAACAAACTGTTTAGTCTCAGTGTATATGCTGTGAAAATCATCAGCGTATATGCCGTAAACAGCCTTCAGCATATACGCTATGTAAACAGTCTATGCTGAACACTGTGTAAATAATTTACGCTGAACATTGTGTGAATAGTCAGTGTATACACCATAAAAAATAGTCAGCGTATACGCTGATAAAATCATCTACACTTCATGTTGGTAAGATCGTTTACGCTGTGCATTGACAAAACAGATTACGCTATAAACAACTTAGGCTATGCATAGTATACGCTTTATGCTTTAGAGACCCTCTACGCTGTGAACTTACGCTCAGTATATAAAAACCCTCTACGCTATCTATCTACGCCGGGCGTATACGCCGAAACCCTCTATGCTAACTCTATACGCCAGGCGTATACGCCAAAGCCCTCTACACTACTGAGACTGTCTACAANAAACCCTCTATGCTAACTCTATACGCCAGGCGTATACGCCAAAGCCCTCTACACTACTGAGACTGTCTACAATACGAAACATGTACAGATGAAAATAACTAACAGAGGCAGGATCAGAGCCTACCTGTGTGACGATCCAGGCCACGATGGAACCCTTGGCCTAGGCAGACACTGCAGCATGGCCTCGCTCTCTTCCGTGAAAGTCAGGTCAGGTCCCTTCCTCCCCTGGCCTTCCACTTCCTTCCCCTTGCCCATTTCGACGTCCTCTACACTGGGATCGACAGGTTTACGCTGAGGTTCGAAATTGCTCACCCCTATGCTGAGCCTCTACGCCGGGGTCTGAGTCTCTACGTCGACGCTTTGACCTCTATGCTCACGCTGAGCCTGTATGTCGAGTTGGAGTCCCTACGTTCATGCTGAGCTGGGACGTCTATGTTGATGCTTTGACCTCTACGATTTATGCTTACCCTTAGGGTTTGGGGTTTATGCTTATGCTCAGGGTTTAGTGGTTTACGCTTACGCCGGGTCGTCTACGCTTATGCTTACACTCACTGTCTACGCTTACGCTCATTGTCTACCCTTGCTTCTTGTTTACAATGTTTACAAATGACTTCCCTGCCCTTTATATAGTGCTCCGCCACTGTCGCCGCTACCGCCGCCGCTGCCTTGCGGTTTGCCTCTTTTTGCCTTTTTTATTCATTTTTATCAAAATTTGTTCAAAAAATATATATATTTAAAACAAAATAAATACTACCACATCCTGATTCCCTTGTAAACCAATTTCAGAAGTCCACATTAAACATTTTGGCATAGACTCTCCTGTGCAAATTTTATGATAAACATTTGGCCCGGTATGCCCTTAAACTGCCACGTTGGCCCGGTATGGCCTTAAACTGCCACGTCGGCCCGGTATGGCCTTAAACTGCCATAGCGGCTTGGTAAGGCCTTAAAACTACCACATACAAAACCCCCTTCAGCTCGGTAAGGCCTTAAATTGCTACGACGGCTCGATATGGCCTTAAACTACCATCATGGCCTGGTAAGGCCTTAAACTGCCATGCGTCCTGGTGTGATGATAAACCACCATCATGCATGCACACATAGCTTATGCCGCCAGAAAACATAGGATAAAACCTACTAGCTCATTTAGCTCTCTGTTTATTGGTAGGAGTAAGCCTGATGGATTGTCAGCATTTATCCACACCATTAATCATCGATGGGCCACATGGAAAGATCGCAAGGGACATTGACATAAATCTCATCCACTTAAGTTTATCAACGGACAACGCAGTCATAGCCTCAACATAGAAAACGATAGATAACTACAAAGGTATGACAAAGCCCCTTGACATAGAAGCTGAAAACATCACCGAAGACCCATTGATCGAAACCCCCATCGCCATGCCTGATGAAGAAATTAAAATATTAAAGCTAAGTACATTACTGCAACCTCAACTGGCCAAAGACATAGAGGATGTTCTTAGGGACAACATAAAGGCATTCACTTGGTCATACACGGATGGACATGCCCAGATTGGACCCTCGAATCATCCAACATAATATTATCCTTGATCCAAAATTGAGGCCAGTGAAGCAAAATGCACGAAAGGTTAAACCTAAGGTGGCATTGGTAGTTTGCAATGAGATCACTAGACTTTATTAGGCTGGTTTCATTCGGGCTGTTGATTACGCCGATTGGGTATCCAACATGGTCATTGTCCCAAAGAAGAACGAAAGTATTCGCTTATGCATTGACTTCCAGGATCTAAATGTTGCAACCATAAAAGATGATTTTCCCCTACCTAGCATCGATCAACTTATTGACTCGACCGCTGGGCATTCCCTATTATCTTTTATGGATGATTTCTCAGGATATAACCAAATACACATTAACCTGGAGCATCAGCTCCGGACTACCTTCATGACACCATGGGGAACCTTTTGTTATACAATGATGCCCTTCGGCCTTAAGAACGCTGGGGCCACATATCAATGGGCGATGACATTCAATTTTAGTGATTACATGTTACACTCGCTCAACGACTATGTGGACGACATTGTGGTTAAATCGAAGACATCAGAACAACATGTACAAGATCTTGACTTAGTACTAAAAGATTGTTTAAAATATGAACTGAGACTTAACCCAAAAAAATGCGTCTTCAGTCTCAAAACAGGCAAAATGCTTGGATTCATAGCCTCAGAAGCAGGGATACGGGTAGGCCCCGATAAATTTAAGGCCATAACAAACTTACAACCACCTGGCAACCTTACCGAACTTCGAGGTCTACAAGGTAGATTACAGTTCATCAGAAGGTTCATAGAAAAACTAACAGAAAAATTAAAACCTATGAATCACATGCTACGCAAGAACGTCCATTTTGAATGGACTCCACAGTTCCAAGAAGCATTCGACCATATTAAAATGGCGCTTGTCCGACTACCCACGGTTTATCCACCTCAAAATGATAGACCGTTTTACATCTACCTTGCCACTTCGGATTCATCAATTGCATCTATTCTTTGCCAGAAACAAAATGATGGAACCGAAGTCCCTATCTATTACTTATGCCATGCATTAGTTGCTCATGAAAAGAAGTATAACGAGGTGGAGAGGTCCTATTTAGACCTAACATTTTCCCTAAAGAAATGGCAAAATTACCTCTTTCGTAATCAAGTTAACATAATCTGCAAGGATAATGTGCTTAGAGCCATTACTGGAAATATTTATGAGACAAGTCGAATAGCCCATTGGAAAGCCATGATAGCTAAGTTTGACCTACATTAGATAGTGCAATCATAAGTTAAGGGTCAAGCCATAGCAAATCAAATGTCTACATCGCCAACACACGATCAAGCAACCATAGAGCCAGAATTCCCTGATGAAAATGTAAGTGCAATAGACATAGTACCTAATGACTACAACGCCATTCTAAACTTTGATGGAGCATCCACCTCACGAGGGGGAAGTGCTGCCACTGTCATCACCTATCCCTTCGGGGAGATTAGACCCTTTGCTTATCGTTTCAACTTTCACTGTACCAACAACATAGCAGAGTATGAAGGTCTCCTTAGAGGTCTCACGGCAGCACTAGCTTTAGTCATCACACAACTAGTGGTCAGAGGAGATTCACAACTAGTTTTGAACCAAGTCACAGATATTTATACATGCAAAGCGCAACATTTACAACCATACTATGACTTGGAAAAACACTTAATGAGGTGATTTGAAAACATCGATGTGCAACACGTCTCTAGAAATGATAATACCATTGCACACGCACTGGCCACCTTAGCGTTAAACATATCACCTGACATGTTCCATACCTTACCAAGCTCCATAATCAGTTGTGCCAAACCGATAACCGATACTCATGATACGTTGCCAATTGCATTCGTTAGTACAACACATGCAATAGAATGGTATGATGACATAAAAGAGTACCTTCTACGCGGTGAAACACCATAGCACTTAATGAATGCACAAAAAGATGCGGTACGAAAGCGTTCTTGGCAATATGCGCTGGTAGGGGACACATTGTGTCATCGATCCTATGAAGGCATATTGCTAACATGCGTTAGTAGTACTGATGCCTAAACCATCATTGAACAAGTACATGATGGACTATGCGGAGGACACATAGCACCAAAAGCAATGGCAACAAAGATTAGACGCTTAGGCTATTATTGGCCACACATGAAGTATGACTATCTCTCCAAGGCTAAAACATGTAGTACATGTCAAAGACATAGTAATCTAATCCATGTCCCACCAAATGAGTTGCATACAGCACAAATCATGTGGCCCTTTCAAAAGTGGGGGTTGGACCTTATCGGACCAATAACACCCTCATCTTATGCAGGGCATAGTTTCATCATAACCGCAACAGAATATTTCATGAAGTGGGTAGAGGCTATTCACCTTCAAAAAACCACGTCTAAACACGTATGCAACTTCATTCTTGAAAACATTGTGACCCGTTTTGGCATCCCCATGACCATCATCACTGACAACGGGCCATAATTCAGTAGTGCCGAAACCAAAACTTTTTGTGAAAGTCTGGGGATCAAAAACTCATTTTCATCCCCTTACTATCCTCAAAGTAATGGGCAAGCAGAGGCCATAAACAAAACCATTATTACAATACTTAAAAAGATGCTTAACCAAAGCAAGAGAAGATGGCACGAACAGCTGGTTTACGCATTGTGGGCATATCGCACGATGCATCGAACTTCAATAGGTAAAATGCCATATAGCCTTGTATACGGTTTAGAAGCTATTTTACCCTTGGAATTACAGGTACCATCTTTAAGGATCATACTCTCCGGACTCCTTGATGAAGGGCAAAAGAATGACCTACGCATCATTGACCTGGACTCGGTGGAGGAGGAACGCATACGTGCACTCAATCAGATCGAATGGTACCAAAAACAACAATGAANGGTGGAGGAGGAACGCATACGTGCACTCAATCAGATCGAATGGTACTAAAAACAACAATGACAATGCCATCGGCACAACATTCATAAGCGTCCCATCAAAGAAGGAGACTTTGTACTTAAGGCCGTTCGGGAACACCCGGACAAATTCTCAGCCAACTGGGAAGGGCCCTAATTGGTTACCAAAGCATACGACAACGGAGCATTCAAGTTAGTTGATATGGAAGGGCATGAGCTTGCAAATCCTACCAATCACTTATTCTTAAAACCATTCCATATTTGAGTACAAGCTTAGGTACGTGTGAGTCCTGGCATCATGACTATAAACTAATACCACAACTCGTCCTGGAATCATGACGGTAAACTGATACAATAGAACAATCATGGAATCATGACTTAAAAATGATACCACAGTTCGTCCTGGCATCATGACGATAAAATGATACCACACAGCATCTGCAATGACAGTAAACTAGCACCCATCTGGTATGAAAGTAAACTGCCATAGTCCCACTCGTTGGAGTCCGCTAAGACTATAAACTGGTTTGCCTCTTCACGGTCCGCCAAGACTAGAAACTGGCAATGTACCATCCGCCACGACGCTAAACAGACAATGTCCAATAAGTCATAACATAAAACTAACCCATGATAGTCCACTAAGACTATAAACTGGCAAGTTCATCTCTAATGCTTCAACCCATGGCTGCATTCAAACTTCATCAGAATCTCTGCATCGCTTGCCATCAGCCGATCTTACCAACATTGCTGCCATTCATATACAGTGCCTGAACTCTCTTTCCATGCCTTCGTGTCATCAGTAGCTATTTTAAGTCTAAGATTGCTTATTCACTCATGGTTTCCTTGTCTTTTTGGAGTTGTGTTTGTAGGATGACACTTAGAGGTGTTCGTACAAGAACGCACTTCATCATAAGCAACAAGGTGAGATGTTGTTTGTAGCATATGTGACAAGACTAAATCAAGCCATTAACTAGTACATCCCCTATTTCATATCCTGCCTATCCCTCAACACCTTACACTCAGCTACACCCTGAACACATCCAATACAACTCGAAGCATTGAACATCCCATTGCATATCGCACCACTCTTAAGCGGTTGCAACCCACAACATGGCATCTAAGCATAAGAACACAAAAAAAAATCGTCCCTTCCCATATAACACACAAGATGAGATGACAGTTACCTCAAAAGCAAACGCTCATGTCAAAAACAATCGAGAAACATCCCGTTGCCTGGCCTTGGCTCTCCACCAACAGGTCCCCATTGAACACTAAACAAGGGTCCTGTTCCTCCAAAGAATGCAACACATCATCACGTGGCTTTGGTCTCGCCAACAAGTCCTCTTGGACACTAACCAAGAGTTTTGTTCCGCCAAAGGATGCACATCGTATGCCTTGATTTCGAGTCTGCTAAATAATGGCTATGGACAAGGATCAGCATGATCCACACCAGAGCATCCCCTTTACCAAGCGCAATCCCTTGATCAGTTCCCAATCCCCACAATCTTCATTTTCCTACCAGCTACAGATTTCACTTTCCCAATCCTATGTACTACGGAACACGGTGCAATGATGTCTAGTCAGGTGGCAAAGAACAAAGTCTTTATCGAGTTGCTTGTGGTGTTTTGCACTTCTTTGTAGACGCTTCTCGGGTCAATTCCTCTAAGCATCAACAAAGAGGGGCCAATGAAACACCACAAAATTTCAAGCTTAGTACTTTTCCAAAAAGAATCAAGCTAAGTCATGATGCTGCCCAGCATGACTAAAGCTTGAGGACCCCACAAACAGCTTCAAGCAGAGTTGAACTCAACGAGGAGCAGTTGCTTGGGACCCATCGATGACCACGACAACATCTGCTATCAAACCTAGCAACTTCAGAGCTTAAAATACTTAGTTTACACTAAGTATGTATTCTCAGCGTATATGCCCAGTGTATACACCCAGTATTCTCAGCGTATACGCCCGATGTTCTCAGCGTATACGCCCCAGATTGCATCTCCAGCGTAGACGCCTAGCGTACATGCCTCACATGTACGCTCAACAGGTACGACTGATGTATATGCCTAACGAGCAACCCCCAAAGATGGCATGGGAATAGCACTGTAGAGCAAAACTTAGTACGAGGCATCAACTCATGAACAGAGCAACCATCAACATATACACCCAACATCCACAGCGTATACGCCCAACGTATACGCCCGCCTGATACAGCGTATACGCCCAGCAAATGTAAGATGTACACTTGTAAATTTTATTCTTTTGCACCCGGTCAACGCACCATGTGTCACCCAACTTGAGTCTAATGTCGAAACCTGTATAAAAACCCCAATTTTTCACTAGCCCACAGAGGTTGGGAATTTTGAGCAAACCGAAGAGGAAAAATAGGATGCTAAGAACCAAAGCATAGAACCTTGTATGCTGGATTTCAATCCTGTACACTGATCATACAGCCTCTACGCTGTGCTTCCAGTTTGAACTAGCCCACAGTCATCCCTGCATCGACCAGGGCTATTCGTCTACCTTGTGTCAAAGCCACAACTGCGTTTAACCGGTGCATTGTAACTCTCATTTTGAAATAGCATTGTTACATTCTCTTCCTAAAATCTGTTATAGTTTTGCATTAATTTTTGCACGTATATTGTTTACGCTCTTTTACGTTTATGCTCCGTTCACTTCAATTACACTGTTTATGCTCTGCTTTACGCCTGTTACGCCGTTTACATATAACCCAGCGTTTGGCACCTCGGTGTACGTTTGGGGAAATCCTTGACTGATCTGCATGCGAACCACTCAAGGTACTCTACCTTCGTTAATTTTAGCTTGCCCTAAAGCAAAGGTAGGGTCTTCTGTTCATGTCCGGTGATCCCCTGGTTTCTGTTTCCTTCCAGCTGGAGACCGACGATTTTGGACGGTACAACGTTGCAACGTGAGTCCAGCGTGACCTTCCACAAATAGCTCAAAACAAATCATTTTCAATGTCAGTTTCTGACTCTTAATATCAACCACAGCCAGACAATTTTTGCACTTAGGAATCAGGCTTCAAAGTTTAAAATTTGGTGAAAAATTGCAAGTCTTTGCTCACTCACGCTATGGTCACGCTGCCAGCGTGAGTGCAGCATGAGTAACTTTCGAGCCCAAAAATTGAGTCAAAGTGACTAGATTTTCAAAGTGCAAGTCACCCACAGGTTTCATGGTCAATAATTCCAAACTTCAAATTTCAAATTTCAATTCAAAATTACAAGTTTTGCAAGTCACGTTGCAGGTCATGCTACAGTGTGAGTCCAGCATGACCTGTTATAAATGACTCAAAGCAAGGTACTTTTAGGCTCAATTTGTCAATCATAGTTAGGCAATCCTTGCACTTCAAGAATTAGGCTTCAAAATTTCAAAATTTGGTTAAAAATTGCAAGTTTTTTCTCACTCAGGCTGAGGTCACGCTGTAGCGTGAGTGTAGCATGCACATGCTCAAGTCACGCTGAGAAAAAATCAACTCACACTGGAAGTTCCTGTCAAGCAAAAACATTCCAAACGGCCACAAAACCACTAGTCAAGTCAGAAATCCAAGAGTTTCAAGTGAGCCAGAGCCAATTTCTCTTATTGTACATCATCCTTTCAATGTAAATTTTTGTTCATGACCTTGAGCTTGTCAGGTTCTTACACTTCAAATTGTATGAGCATGACCTAAATTGAGCAAGATGTTACACGTTGTAAGATACAATGCACTTGGTCCAGAACATAGCTTGCCCACACACATCCAACTCACATACAGCTATCCATTGGACACATGCCACTTGATCTGCTTTCCTCTCATCTCCTAGCCATTGATTCCATTCATGAATTCTACACCCAAGCTCAACCCAGCCCTATAAATACCTTGTCAATTCACATAAATGTGGTTGGAAATTTTGGAGTCGGATAGCTTAGGAATCTCAGACCAGCAATCCTTGGGCACTCAACACACTTGACTCCTAGCATCCAAGCAATTCTAAAACACATCACATCACATCACCCTGGGGCTTGGTGCTTGACCTGCCATCCACATGTGCAACTACGCTTTGACTAGTGCACATATTTTCTAATAAATACAATATAGTACATTTTTCTAGCCATTATTCTGTTTACTCTATTTTACATTTAGTTTACATTTCGTTTACAATACTAGTTCTGCATGCGTTTCTATTTACATTTTACATTTCGTACTTATTGTTTACATTTTAAAACATCAGTTACAATAACCCTAGTGCAAGCCATAGTTTACGCTTAGGGAAGTCCTTGGTTGATTTGCGTGTAGACCATCCAAGGCACTCTGCCTTCGTTTACTTTTCCAGCTTGCCCTCCGGTGAAGCCAGGGTCAGCTGTGTCTGCCCGATGATCTTTCAGTGTTTGTTTTCCTTCAAGCCTTACATCGACAATTTAGGTCAGTACAGTAAATTGGTGCTAGAAGGAAGGCCTAACTTATTTACTATTTAATCAAAATGTTTATCATGCTACCTATTAAATGCTGCGCTGACCAAATGCCAAAATTAAGGCCCAACTCAGCTTGCTCATGCTGAGCCACCTACTCACATTTCCAGTCACTCACAATGAACTTGATCACATTGAACCTACCACTCATGCTGAGGTTGTTCACACTATCACACAAGTTGCACACGCACCATGCTACACATGCTGCACACGCCACACGCTGCAAGTTTACTCACAGTGAGAAGCGAAGTCACTCACGTTGACAGCTTGCTCACGCTACTATGGAATCTTCCCACATCCTCACACTTGAACAATATCACTTCATTTGTATAAAAATCCAAGCCAACTTGCTTATCGATTGCATGGAAAGAGAGGCAAAGTGAAACTATGAGCTCATCCACAAGAAAGGTCATGAGTTCACTCCCTCGGCATTTGACATAATCTCCCTTTTCGAACACCATTATCAACTCATGTTTCAGCTTCTCATGGCAAGGAGTCAAGCCTTACAACCACCTCTGATAAAGCCTTATAGCCACCTCTGATAGAGCCTCAAAATGGAAATGAGGAAGATGACTTTGTCGTCCAATCTGAGCATGGGCATTCGTACCATACCATCAGTCCTCACGCCTATACAAACCCATTATTCCAACCTTTCCTAGAGGGAACTATGCTTCCTCCTTCATCTTTATACACATGAGGAATAGCTTCTCAATAAGAAATACTAGCTTCCACATCCACCCAGTACATACCACAAGTACAAACCCATGGGGCACCTCTGACTACTTCAACACAACACGTTCAGGGTCTCACCTCACAACCTGTGGCTAGGCAGTGGGTTTCACCAGCTATCCAGCAACACCAACCTACTATCTATAATGTACCACACCCTCTAATCCCATCTCTTAATGTTACTACACCACAACAATTGAAAATCCAACAATATCCCTTGCCGCAAACAATGCAAGAATTGAATTATTATCAACCACAATTCACTCAACCTACTAGTCTGCCTACCGTCCAAGAGTGGGCAGACACAAAGAAAATGATGCATCTGTTAACTGAAGAGGTACAATGCCTTAAAATCACAAACACTAAGGAAGTCAAGGTGTTGGACTTCTACCAAGATGACCCAATCCACCCTTCAGTTCCACGATTAACCTTGCTAAAGGAAATCTCATTACCTCAACTAATTAAATACAATGGAGAGGGAGATCTAAATGCCCATCTAGTAACATTTCGACTAGAATGTCTACTACTTCAGGCCTAGCCGCATGCAATTCTGCATGTATTTGCTATGTCCTTAATAGGAAAAGACTTAGACTAGTACCAAGCTTTACCCCATAACTCCATATCCTCTCTAAATCCTGAAGCCACATTGGATAGCTTGATTTAGATTAAACAAGTGCCATTAGAGCCAGCACAGAAATTTATCCAAAGGTGGAGTGCAGCCTTGAATGAACTTCACGAGCCCATCCATGAAACATATCTACTTACCATCCTTAAGGTGGCTGTGAATGACTTTATTAAATCAAAACTTTATTATTTGAAAGGTCGTACCTTGAGCCAAGCATTCACACAAATTAAGGACATAGAGGAAGCGGTGCAATTGAGAAATGACCCAGCTTATGTGGCCTATAGAAACCAACATTCTCGCAAGCAAAACACAATAGTAGCAACGGTGGCTACAAGCACAAAAGAAACCAACTGGGGCCCAACAGCTAAGCAACCCAAAGCCCCAGCTGACAAAGCCACCAACTTTGGTGCTGTAGCGACCAAAAACATCGATGGTTGGAAAACACCGAGGGGTCGACAGGCACAACAGTTTCAACCCTGTACCCATAGGAGGGCCATGCTGCATGTGTGTGGATACGGGGCACCCTAAACGATCTGGTTGATCAGATAGGGACTTACATCGACGTCAATATAGCCTTTTGCAATGTGTACCTTTGAGACAGAATGGAAATGCGAAATAATGCTTGAAAGTGAATGAAACAGAAAAAATAATGCAAATGGGACCACAGGAAAGAAATAAAGTAAAGTGTAGTTAGAAACATGCACCGCTTTGAAGCTACAGACTTGCTCTATCAAGATGGATATAGTCAGTTGCACAGCGTGATGAAGTGCAGAGATCCCGAGAGTAACTAGGATGTGTAGAGAAAAATAGACTATGCACTTGGGCATGGACTTAGGTGTTGATAATGCAGGAATTCTACCAAGGTGGTAGAAGAAGGATGGAATAGACTGTTAGTTGAAAATGCTAACTTTTTGCAATGTTAAACAGAGAGCTCATAATGCTTAATGTTACAATGCCAGAGAGGAGAGAAGTTTTTAGAATTCAAAAAGTTCTCACCCCTTGAATGCTGGTCTATTTTTAAAAATGCCAACTTCTTTACATGCTGTCTGCCAAGGTATTTATAGGACCAAAGGGCATGCGTTGACTTGCCAGTGCCACTCGTGCCATGTATGACTATTGGACCTACAGGACCATTGTAATGTGAACTTGTCATGCAATAACTATGAGCCTACCACATCATAATTGCACCATCATCGTCTGAGAACATGTGCCAATGGTCCAATTAGGTGAAGTGCATTGATGTCACACAACCACCTGCATGCCTTGCTATGCTTTGCAGCGTAACATGCTTGGCGTAGCATAGCACTTTGTCGTGCATTCTGCTACACATATGTTGCTTGCTACACTATGCTATGCTACGTAGCATAGCGTAGTGTAGTAACTGGCCTTAGTCATGAAAGTTTTGCCGATTTGAAAATTTTGTTTTCTGTGATGCAAGTCTTGCGAACTTCGCTAATTCTTTCCTTCGAGCTGCCTTTTGTCCCTTCTGCAGGATTGCTACGCTTCGCTGAGCCATGTAGCTTAGCGTAGCGTAGCAGCAGACATGGTCCGCCGCTTCCTGATGGAAAGGGACATCATTGAAGAACTTGAAATTGGTTGAGGGGAATGGTGGTGAAGCCATTGCCATGCTCTGCTACGTAGCATAGCACTTTGTTCTACAATTGTCTTCTGAAGTTTTCTACACTACGAGGCGTAGCGTAGCAGACTTTGTGACTTAGAAAACTTGCTAAACTAGTTTTTGCACATCCAGAGTGCTACTGCCAATTCTACACACCATTTCTAAGGAGGCTATTAGCTGGTCAGGCTACTTTGGTGGATAGGTAGGATGACACAGAACCTGTCCATGCTCAAAGTAGAAAATTTTCCGAACTAGCTAGCCTGAACTCAGAACATTCTCCTCTTGATGAACTGCCGTAGTGCTACGTGGACTACAAGAGCCTGGTGAAGCAAGGATGACCCTGCATTTTTTAGGGTGTTTCATTGGCTCCTCTTTGTTGACGTCTAGAAAACAGGCTCGATGGACATTGGCAAAGAATACGAAATACTGCAACAGGTGAAATGCTAAGGATGTCGCTTGGTGAGTCTCGAGACGTCTCTTGGCTACATTTAAGAGTGTTGCATTGGTTTTGTAGAGGTTAAGGTAAAGAGCAAAGATGATGTTTAGTAGAGTTCCTTGTCAGAGTGCTCTGAGGGGCTCATTTGCATTTTCATCTTTGGTTGGCGTTGTTCTTCAACCTCTTGTAGGAAGGTGCCCCCTTCGTAGGATGAGTTGCATTACATCCATAAAGAGTTTTGACTTGCCTATAGACACCTTCCATATGGCGAGTTGTGTTACGCACGTGCTAGAGTTTGCACTCTGAAATAGCCATGTTAGTTGAGGCACTCGCTTCGCGACGTTGTAGCATTTGCTACTATAGCGAGATGTGTTTGCGGGGACAAGGTCTTGTTGGTTGCTGGCATTGTTGTTACTCTTGGGCACTGTCATTGGTGTGAGATGCCCAAAGTAGGAAGGCTAGTTGCAGCCTTGGTAGTACCGGTGTGGAGGAGCTGGCCTCGACGGCACTGGGAGCTGTTGCGGGTGCAGATGCTCTGGAATCCCTACCAGGGGTTTGCATTCCTAGTTCAGCTATGGGATCATTTGCCACATAGCTAACACTGTGCAAGCCTAGGTGTTGGCAGGGAGTTGGAGAAACAATATTGTGGCTCAGCCACAATACTACCGGAACTCCAGATGCAGGAGCTAACCCAAGAACTACTGTCAAGGAGAGGGGCCGTGGCGATGGTAGGTTTGGAGGGTTAGTGTGACATCATACGATATCTTCAGAGAGTTAGCATGATGCCAAGGGTGGTGGCGCTGCATATGTTCCCGACCGCATTCTCAGTGTGTCATGAATGACGTTCTAGAGCTACAACGTCCCACCCACACGTTAGCATCGCACCCACTTGTTTGATGTGTATCTGGTGCTGGTGCATGTTAGGGATGCGACGCGAACCCAGTTTAAGGTCTTGGTAGACTATGTGCTGGTTTAAGGTCCCAGCAGACCGCTATGCTAGTTTAAGGTCCCAGTAGATCGTACATGCCAGTTTATCATCATAGCGGATGTGCAACGCCATTTTATAGTCATAGTGGATTAATAGTGGAAGTTTTACATCATAGCAGACAATTGCTGCCAGTTTAACTTCATGATGGACGTTGCTCGATGTTGCTATTTTATCATCATTGCAGAGGCTGCTCGGTGCTATTGCCAGTTTATCATCATAGTGGATGATGCTTGGTGTGACTGCCAGTTTATTGTCATAGTGGATGGTGCTTAGTGTGATTACCAGTTTATCGTCATAGCGGATGGTGCTTGTTGTTACCATTGTACTTCGACGTAGTACGACTTGGGCTATGAGTGGTTCACTAGGTTGGCAAACTCGTTATTGTTCATGTATGCCAGTTTGAAGGATCCATTTCCGAAGGCTTTAGTGATCGCATAAGGACCTTCCCAGTTGGCTAAGAATTTTCTCATGTGCTCACGGATGGCCTTGAGGACAAGGTCTCTTTTCTGCACTGGTCGTTGATGCAGGTTTGCACAGTGCTTCTGCTGTTGTTTGCTCGTGTAGTCCTCGATTCGTGTCAGCGTCGGCACGCATTCCTCCTCCACTGAGTCGAGGTCAATGGTTGATGATTCATTGTTCTGGGCTTCACTTATAGCATTGGACAGCATCATCCGAAGTGAGGGTACCTGTAACTCAAGAGGAAACATAACTTCAGATCCATAAACAAGGCTATAAGCGGTCTTACTTATTGCAGTTCTGCATGTCATTCGGTAGGCCCAGAGGATGTAGAGAATTTGCTCATGCCACCGCCTCTTGCTATTGTTGAGCATCCGCTTTAGCAAGTTGATGATGGACTTATTTGTAGCCTCTGCTTGCCCGTTCGCCTGGGGATAATAAAGGGAAGAAAATGATTGTTTAATTCCTAGGTTGCTACAAAAGGTTCAGGTTTTTGTACTGCTGAATTATGGCCCATTGTCGGTCACAATAGTTATTGGAAGCCGAAATCTAGTTACGATGTTCTCAAGGATGAAACGGCAGATTTGCTGAGACATCGTCTTCCTTAGGGGAATAGCTTCTACCCACTTGGTAAAATGCTCTATGGTGATGATAATGAAGCTATGCCCTGCAGAGGACTTAGGCGTAATAGGTCCTATGAGGTCTAATCCCCATCATTGGAAGGGCCACATGATTTGCATTGGGTGCAGGTCTATAGGTGCTATGTGTATGAGATTTGCATATATTTGGTACGAGTCGCACGTGTTGACTTTCAACAGGCAGTCACGGTCCATGTAGGGCCAATAGTACCCTAGGCATATGATTTTCGTAGCCATAGCCTTGGGTGCTATATGTCCACCGCATAGCCCTTCATGGACCTCATTAACTAAGTTTTGCGCTTGCCCATCACCCACGCATGCTAGCAATATCCCATCATAGGATCGTTAGCACAGGGTGTCATTTCCAATGAGCATGTATTGCCGATCACACTTATGAATTGCATCTCTCTGGGAAGATGTCAATCCACCTAGGGGTTCACCGTGTTGTAGATAGGCTTTAATGTTGGCATACCACTCCGGGCCATCCACAATGCTGACAGAGGCCACGTGTTCTACCTAAGTGATAGGCTTTACACTTTCTGTGATCGCGGTTGGCAGGTTTGCCAAGAAGTGTGATGGGATGTTTAACACCAGGGTAGCTAGGGCATCTACTACGGTATTCTCATTGCATGGCATGTGTTGCACATCAGTGGTCATAAATTGCTTAAGTAGGGTTTTTGCTAGGTTGTAGTAGGGTTGCAGGTGCATAGCTTTGCAGGCATAGACTTCGGTGATTTGATTCATGACTAGTTGTGAATCTCCCTGAATTGCCAAGTGTTGTATGCATAGCGTTTGGGCAGTTAAGAGGCCTCTAAGTAGCCCCTCATATTCTAACATGTTGTTGGTGCAAGGGAACGTGAAACGATAAGCAGATGGGTGCATTTCCCTAGAGGGGAATGTGATCGTGGAGGTGGCGCTACTTCCTCACGTGGTTGAGGCACTGTCGAAGTGTAAAGTGGCTTTGAAATGCAACAGGACGATGGTGACATTGCTAACGTATTCATCCAGGAACTTGGGGTCTATGGTTGCCTAGCCATCGACTGGCAAGGCTGTGAGTTAGGTCGCTATGGCTTGACCCTTCGTCAATGATTGACTTACATAACATAGGTTGAATTATGCGGTTATTACTTTCCATCGGGCTATCCTGCTACTTTCATACAGGTTTCAGGTGATATACCAGAGTATATTGCTTTTGCAAATGATGTTGGTTATGATATAGAACAAGTAATGCCACCACTTCTTTAATGTGAACACTAAGGCTAGGTAGTTTCTCTCCACTTCATTGTATTTCGCCTCGTATGCTACTAGTGCATGGCTCAGGTAGTACACTGTTATCTCAGAATCGTCATCCCGCTTTTGACATAGCAGTGCCACTATGGAAGTGTCGGAGGTGGTAAGGTGTATGAAGAAAGGCTTGTCCCTTTTTGGCAGGTGCACCATTGGAAGGTGCGAGAGCTCCTTCTTCAGGTCGTCGAAGGCTTGTCGACATTGGGTTGTCCACTCGAAGTCAACCCCCTTCTTTAGAAGATGTTACATGGGGTGTAACTTGTCAGTCAACCTGGCTATAAACCTTCGAATGAATTGCACTCTACCTTGTAAACCACGTAACTCTTTAAGGTTTGTGGGAGGTGCTAGGTTGACGATGGCTTTGACTTTGTCAGGGTCCACCCATATTCCAGCTTCCGATACTATGAACCCTATCATGTGTCCTATTTTCACCCCAAAGATGCACTTCTTAGGATTGAGGCCCAGGTCATGCATTTGGCAACATTTGAGCACTACCCCTAGATCGTGTGGTGATCAGCTACCTCCTTGGACTTAACCGCTATATCATCTACATAGTCATTTAATGTTTCTAGGATGTAGTCACTGAAAATATAAGTCATGGCTCACTGGTAGGTTGCTCCAGCATTCTTGAGCCCAAATGTCATCATGGTATAGCAGAAGGCCCCCCATGGGGTCATGAAGGTTGTTGATAGCTGGTGCTCTGGGTTAATGTGGATTTGGTTGTATCCGAAGAAACCATCCATGTAGGATAACAGAGCATGGCCAGTCGTGGTGTCGATGACCTGATCAATGCTCGGGAGTGGGAAGTTCTCTTTGATTGTTTCCTTGTTCAAGTCTTGGAAGTCTATATAGATCCGTATCCCTCCTGTTTTCTTCAAAACTACAACGCTGTTGGACACCCACTCTGAATAGTTGACCGCGCGGATGAAACCTGCTTGGTATAGCTTAGTGATTTCATCTCTCATAGTTAGTGCAATTTCTGGCTTAACTTTGCGAGCTTTCTGCTTAACTGTCTTTACGTGGGGGCTAGGATGATGTTGTGTTGAATCAGCCGTGGGTCTAGACCTAGCATGTCCCTGTATGACCACGCAAAGACATCAATGTTTTCTTGCAAAACTTTGGCTATATTTTTGTGTGTTTGTGTGTCTAGGAGGGAGCTGAGTTTCAATGTTTTCACCTCCCCCTTTGACGTGGTCACATGTGTCTCAACAAAAGGGTCCTCAGTTACATCCCCTGTCTCTAATTCTAGGGCTTGGACCAGGTTCCTGGGCCAATCTAGGGATACTTCTAAGGCTGCTACAGTGCTAGTTGTAGTCGACCCCCAGTTGAACATGTCGGGGTTCAACTGTCTCACGAGCTTGCCCTATGGTCCTGCTTATGTCAAAGGTGTGGAAAGGTCACGATGGATTCCCATCTCTCACTTGACCTACCATTATAAGATGAAAGCTTGGTTAAGGGATGTCAGAGATTGTGTGAAATGAAAATCTGCAAAGCAACACCGAGATGCAACTTGCTAAGTGTGGCGATGTAAAGATTGAAAGTTTGCTAGTTTAAGGTCGTGGTGGACCATCGAGGCACAAGAGTGTAGAATTACTAAAGGTGTAAAATTACTGATGTACAGTGCAAAGCTATGTAACTGTTGGTATACAAATTCCAAACTGCTAGTTTAGTGTCATTTCGGACTGCAACATGCAAGATCTTAATATGCAAGATAATAGTATAGGGAATTGCGGGTATGAGAAGTATCGAACTGCTAGTGTGAAAATGGAGACACAAAATTGCTAGGAAATGTGATACTGCTTATGTGGAAGAAGGTAAGATAACCGCTGGTGTAAGTATGTGGCGTTGTTAGTTTAAAGTCATTACGGACCGCGAACGTAATGGGTTGAAACTACCAATTTAGGGTCTTTTCGGACCCTGAGGGGTGCAACTACACTAGGATTGCTAGTTTAAGGTCTTTTTGGACACTTAGTCGAAAATAAATATTATTTTTTTATTTTCAGGAAGGTAAGTAGTTGGCTTGAAGCGTGTCAAGGCTTTAATACTAATAGTGTTATGACGTCGTGGTGAGCATGCTACGCTGCACGGTGCATTTCGCATTAATCGAACAGAGAGAGGGCTGCAAGTTTCCCTATTTTTCCATTGTGACCATAAATAGGGGTTAAACCCTAGTAATTTTGCCATTTTCACCATAAGAGCGTAGAGGCTTCATCGAGGCACAAGGTGATTTCGGAGCACAAAGAAATTGCGTTGATCAATTAGCAAGGTGAATTTCTTTAGCGAAGGGCATAAATCTGCAAGTAGGGCAATGGCTCCTAAGATCCATTTGGCACTTGCAAAGGTTGAGGAGGTGAATAAGACCTTGGGGTGTGTTCCACAAGCATGTGTTGTGGCGTAGTAGAGCATGCTGTTAACCCAGTAAGTTACTCTGTCCTCTTTGCCTTTTTCGTGTTATGCATTCTATCATTTTCTACTCTTGTTTTGCATCCTATTTGTTTACGTCCATTCTCAGCTATCTATGTTTTCTATGGTTGCATTATTTTGGCCTTTGCACCGCCGTGGTTACCATTTCGACCATGGAAGATGTATAAACATTGCATCGTGATTGCATGCAATGCCGTCGAAACCGCCACCACTGTGGTTGTTACAACCGTGGGGGCTGGGGTAGTTTAAGTTGCTTGACCTTAGCATGCTGCAACATAAAATCCTTGAGGGGACTAGGCCATGATGTGATGTGGCAACGTGACACGTGTTTTGTTAGGCTATGTTGTCAGTTGTTTTGCTGCTACGCTAGGCTATTGGCATGCTCTTGCTATGCTAGGCTTCCACGCTCTTGCTACGATACGTGCGGGCAGAGGGTTATGCTATGTTATATGTATGGACTACTAGGCATTGCTATGTTGCGTGTATTACATTTAAGTGTGATGCTAATATTTGCTGATTACATTATGCAGGGTGGAACCAAGGTCCCCGCTGATTATTTTGGACATTAGCAAGGTCTTGTGCCATGTGAGCAGACCTGTTGCCAATGCTCCCCCTCCCCTGATATGTGTGGGAGATCAAGCGGTTTGGTTCAGAAAAGGGGCACAAGACTTCTTGCAATTCCTTCTCAACCACTTTAGTGTGATTTTTTGGTCTTCTTTAAAGGAGAAGGAGGCATCCGACATAATAGAAGCCATGTTGCCAAGGACCAATCGGGCATCCTGAGATACTTTACCGATGAGGCAATCATGAGTAGGTAGGGAGGAGGATCCAGCCAACACTCAATAGGGTTGAGGCATTTAGCCTGGATCTAGGACATGCTGGAATTCAACTGCTATCACAAGTACAACATGTTATTTCTCGCACGTGACATGACGACGTACTTCCAGAATCCATAGCGGACTGTCTATTGTGCTGGCAGGTGAGTTTTGCATCTTTCCTTTACTTTTTAGTGCAATGCTAGCCATACCGACCGAAGGATTAATGGTGTAAGTATGTCACTAGGTTTTGCATTGATGATGATGGGGTTCACGACCAACTGGATCTGCTGGCTATGGTACAGCTGGCCTTACAGGGGTTTGCTTCTGCCAAGAACCTACGGGTGGGTGTAATTGGTTAGTGTGGGGGAGAATACTGTACCTATCTATGCACACTCTACCTTCTCTACAATCAATGTAGGGAGAAGGGTTGGCTAGATAAGGAGTGGAAAGAACCCTTCAAAAAAATCACAATTGAAGAGGTTTTGATTGAACGCTTACTGTTCCCGTTACCGTATAGACCTGGTGGGTCAAAAGGCAGGTGCCGCATGCTCAAGTGTTTTTGTAATCTTTGCATTTTCTACAGTGCTATGCTAAGTGCATTTTGTGAAAATTGTTGTAGGGGCAAAGAAGCCTCATGAGGTGACAGTGGTAACTACCAAGAGGTAGGGGGAAAATATCTACTTCAAATACAGCGAAGTTGTGACGAGCCAGAGCTGGTTAGAATGAGGGGCCCCAGATTCCTTACTTGAGAAAGTTCGAAAGGCAGGGCTTATGGATCTGTTCATGGCTCTGAATCCGGGCATCTCTGCTGCTAAGATTCTTTCCTTGGTCAACTCCTTCTCTGGAAAGGTGAGCCATTTTTGCACATACGTGCAGGGCGTGCGGGTGGTCATTGAAATCAATGACCAGTTGTTTACAGATCTATTCAGTGTCCTTGCCGATGGTGCCCCTGTAGTGTTGAAGGGCAAGTAGGAGTTGACTCTTCAGAAGTAGCATATCAAGGAGTGGTTGAGGCTCACCAAGGAGCGAAAAGGGTTTCCCATGAAAGAGTTGAAGGACAACCTTGCTATGGGGCTTTACCCAATTTTTCGTGCCCACGCATTCCCTCAACTACTCACCCAAGGGAAGGTCCTGGGACTTGAGTAGGCTTAGGTAATGCAGGAGGTTATGGAAGAAGGGGCCTGTTATGACTAGGCCATTTTCCTATGTAGTGGCTTGTAGGCTGAGATTTTGGGGCTTTGTGAGCAAACAGAGTCCTACTCTAATATACACTATGCCTTCTACATAGGCTATCTGAAGCACTTTGTGGAGTTCCTGGTGGTCCAGGTGGATGGAGTCTGGTCCATGCGAGAGTGCAATCAGATTCCCAAGAGATGGATTCGATAGGTCCTCCAGACTATGCGAGCCAGGATCCCTCAGAAATGGTCAGGGAGTCATTTTCTATAATGACTAAAAATTTTGCGCTTTGCAACGTTCATGGCCAAGACAGTGTGGGAGAGACACCCCCTGTCATAATCGGTAGCGTGACACGGGGTGAACGTCTCATAGCTAAGACCATGCCCAAGGAGTTGTGAAGGAAGAGACCTCTCCTAGCTAGGGAAAGTCCTCACGAAGAGGAGGGATGAAGATTGTGGCTCAAGCTGCAGAGGACGCAACCCCCCATTGCTAAGCATTTTTTTGTAATGATTACTTTGCTATAGTTTGCTACGCTATGCTGTGCTAGGCAGTGCGGCATAGCATAGCATCTATTTTGAGCAAGCTTGTTTTGAATCAACACAAACATACCTTTTTTTTACTTAGCAGAGGAAGAAGAAGATGAAGAAGAAGGTGATGAGGAAGTGTCGGCCCTTAGGATGGGGGTGACAAATAAAGATGTAGAGGCCCCAATCTCAGAGGAAAGGGCCCCAATCAAGAATAAGGAAGCTTCTGTCCTAGGGCAGGGGCTCTTCTCATTAGGGAGCTTCTTCCTACTGATGAAGATGTGCCTCCCTTGAATAAAAAAGATGCTGGTCTCCTGAAAGGAAAGGTACCAGCGCATGAGGAAGGGACATGCATGGATTTGGCAGGGCCCTCCACCAAGGCTACTGTTGGCACATTTGGCCATTCCATGGAACAGTGAGACTCTTGATTTGAAAAACTAAAACTCATGGGTTCGATTTTGGTAAGCCTCTTGCTTCATTTTCAATAAATTACAAAATTCAAGTCATGCTTCTAACATTATGTATTCAAAGGTTGTTGGCTCATCAGGTAAGGTATGTATCCACCTAATAACATATCAAAGTTCAATTGCCCAGTTGCTAGGACTCTGTGGTGAGGTTCTAAATCAAAGTTTGAATGAGATGATAGGATTGTTATTGGGTGTGATTTTGGGGCAAAAAAAACTGGCTTTTGGATATTCCAGATATTAGCAAAAATCCGCTGCCCATGCTCAAATGGATTTCAGTGGAAGCATTGGAATACCATTCCAGAAAATATTTCAAAAATACAAATATTTTAGTTCTACATCCTTTTGTAGGCTCCTGGTTTTGGCACAGCCGTTGAGAATGGTTACGATGGTGTAATTGTTGGGGTTCATCCGCGCTTGCTGCATCCAGGGAAAAATGTCAAAACCCTCACTCACACAGTTGTTGGCAACACAAGCAGAACCTAGAAAACCTGGATTGGAAGCCTGAAACCCTTGCTGATGGGCACCTGCGGTGAATATCATCTTGCTGCCGCCGCCATCACTGCAACGGCCGCGAGTGTCGCTACGGGAGTTTTTCTGGTCTCTGCCGTTGCCATCTTCATGTGCTTGAGTCTAAGCACCGTCTTGTGCACGAGCCATTGCACCGCAAGCACTAGTGCAAGCGCCTGTGCATGCTCCAGAAACAGCAGGGGAGGGCTACGCGTCAGCGGAAGACAGTAGATGAACAGCGACTGCAGGTCGACAGGAGCAGCAAGCATCGACAGTAGCACCCATGATGCTCAGCAGTGGGTGAAGGTCCTCTGTCGAGCCCTCAGCAGGGCTTGCCAAGTTTGTCATCTGCGTGGATCCGCGCGATGTAGAAATGGAACAACTCAAGGTAGTGTTCGCGGGCACTGTGGACGGCTAAAAATCACAGCAGATTTTTTGGTTGTGGCAGTGGTGATGGAGGTCGAAATAGTGGTGACACAGGTCACAGAAAAAATGGACAAAAAATGCAGAGAATGGTGTGGATGAGACATGTTCAGCAGATCATCGGCAGCACACATTGTATCCTCTAGCTTTGTTGCTGTCGATCGCTTGAAATTTCACATCAATCAAAGTTAATTGGGGCCTTGCAAGTGGATAGCGGGAAGAAGGCAGCCAATCACAACTAAAGCAAACAAGTACAGTTTTGATTTGACGACAAAAGGAGACTAATTTTTCAAATACATATATAATGATTTAAGAAAAAGGAAAAGGATTTATGGACATTTACAACTATAGCTTTTATTTATATAATTGTAACTTTATGTGGAAGTTGTAACTTCCTAGCCTTAATCCATGATGTTTGTAACCACCAAGGCCACATGTTAGATGCAGCATTTTTATCTCTTTGGTGGTTGAAACCACCCAAAATT
>MNCI01022583.1:35138-98593 GCA_015680685.1 Gnetum montanum | reverse complement strand
TCTAGTTTTCTTGTGGAACTCTCTTTCTCTGGGGAAAATTAGGAGTAGATTGCGGAGTTGTGCTCAAATGTTTTTGCAAAATTTTATTTGTTACAAGTAGGTATTATAAGGACTGCGTAGACTAGGCAGTTGAACAAAATAGAAATTTTTTAACAACTCACAGTATTGGGCAAAGTTGGCTGAATCTCTTTAAAGTAAGTCATTTGTAGTTTACACGCAACACAATCGTTACATTTCTCACAACCGCATGTCGCAACAGGACACACATATACTCACATTAACTACTAAGTTTATTTGGAGGTATCTGGGCCTTGGTGTTTCCAGAGACCAGTAGGCACCTAAATCTTGTTCGAGGACACTCGTTGGCGGTCGCGTCCCAAATGGTCGCCAACAGCTACCACAATCATCTTGCCTCAACAAGAAGAAAGACCGTAGTCGGGCACTAGTGAGTTGGTGAGATGTCTGCCTTTTCATAGTTCATTTTGGCCATTGCTGACATGCTTAATCATGTAACAGGTGCTACTGCTGATGCCACGGGACTCCCTCTGATTCGTGCAGAGTCATGGGCCAAGGTCCCTGACAAGTTTACCCTCGTGCAAGAACTTGTTGACGACATGATCAGATGCCTTTAGTAGGTAGACCTTGGCATGAGTAAGTGGCAGTATTAAATGTTCTTATGTTGTTTTGCTAAAAGATTTTGAGTTCGTTGATTTTGCTATGTTAACATGATTGCTACGCTCTTCATGTTAATGCAGCCTCTCGGCTCAAATGGAACCTGCTCGACCCATGAAAGTTGGCGTTGTGCCTACACTCTCACTTGACATGACCGAGGTGACTCGTCACGTGTTTGACGAGGCTCACAGTTGCATCTTGCACTCGGAACACTCTTTGTGGGAATGTACACCAATGAGGACCTGTGGAAATGGACTCATAGGGCTAAGCAAAGATAGGCTGAGCTGGCCTCTGAGGTGGAGAATCTCAGGTCAAGGGTTGACTTCCTCATAAACCGTAACCCTAACACTGTTGATTGTAAGAGGGCTATAGATGAGTATGCCAGGTTTTGGATTGTTGTTCACCAGAATGTTGAGTCCACCTGCAACATAGTCGAACAACAAATGCAGATGGATTTGCTAGCCCAGAAGTGTCAGGATATGAAAGATATCAGTGCCAAAGTCTTCGAATGGGAGCGAATCTAGAGAAACCACAAACATGCATACAAGCTAGAGAACGACACCCATCAAACACTGTACAAAGATGCTACTGTGGAGGCATTCACGTATGAAGCATTCGTGAATGCCATCGGCGCTTCTGAGGCCTATGCTAAGTTTAAAGAGTAGGTGAAGGTCACGGAATCTCCTGACTTGAAAGTGGACCTTCCTATAGGAGAGACTGCAACTACCTCCCTTTCCCTAGAACCTCTAAACTGGATGACCTTGGAAGGGAGAAAGCTACTGCTGTGAGTACTAAACCTAGCGATAGGCGTTGGATGGACATTACAACAAAGGAGATTTGTTGTCACCTCAGGCTTGGTCTAGATCGAATACCTCTTGAGACTGATGCAAGCTCCTCTCAGGTTAGTTGCTTTAATGGGTAGATGCTCATGCTATGCTACAACTTATGTTTGTTACAGTTATTTCCCTAGCTGACTACTTCATTCAAGCGACGCAGGCTCCCGATGAGGGTGCAAGACTCGTGGAGGGAGGGAATGAAGAATTGGCAAAAGGCAATGCGGGGGTAGATGATCCACAAGCAGATGAAGCAAAGGAAAGTGGTGAAGGAGATGCAAACGGAGACACCCCATCATAGCATGGGATTTTTTTTTTCAAAATTTTACACATTTTGAAATGTTGAAATTTTGAAATTTTTTTTTGAAAATTTTTCAAACATTGCCAATAGGCAAAAACTTTAAATGAAATGAAAACTTCAGAAAAGAAACTGATTTTATGTTAACTTGTGTACTATGTAAATTTTTTGTGCTCTTGTATCCTAGTTTTAGGCCATCTCAGGCCATTGCTAGTTTTGGGCCATTTCGGGCCATTGTGCAACATGTCAAAATGAAAAGAAACAATGCTAGTTTTAGGCCATTTAAGGCCATTACGTAACATGCTAAAAGGGTAAAGAGAAAAAAGCAACAATGCTAGTTTTAGGCCATTCCAGGCCATTGCCCAAAAGAGATAATACGTTAACAAAGCAAACAATGGTGATGATAGTTTTAGGACACTTCGAGCCATTAGCGTAGCATGCTAAAAGGATGGCATACTAACAAGGCGAGAAAATGATGAATGTACAAGGGATGGAAGCTTGGCAGGAAATAGTAGGGTTGCTACGCAATGCGTAGTTGCTTCCTGATCCATCATGGGTTGATCGGAACGTAAGGCTGAGGTGTTTCGCTAGGGCACTTGTTCACATCGTTGTCCTCCGCTTGGAAGGGTAACTCGACCCATGCATTTTTGCTAAGCCAATCCTTCCATTGAATGATTAATGCATGCATGAACAAGTGCTTCATTCTTAGAGGTCGTAACCTCTGAGCTGTGTTCCATGTTTACGTTGCTGATTGATTGCATTTCCACTTCGTCACCATGGATCACCACCTCCCTATTTGCATATGGTAAGTGGATTTCCTGGTGTATAGGCGAGGAGACAACCCTAAGTTATGCTAACCATGATCTTCCCAAGATCAGGTTAAACCTAGGCATTTCTTTGACTACGATGAACTTTGCATTTGTGGGGAACTGATCCCCTGCTATGAAGTTTACGTGAATTGTGCCTTTCACCAGGACGCGTGCCCCATTGAAGGACCTCAGACACAATGTCATCGTTGGTTTGATCTAGTCGACCAATCCTAACTTATCCACAATGGGAAAGGAAATGAAGTTTGTTGTGGCCCCATCATCAATGTGTACCCTTTGGATCCAGTGTTGGCTGACAAGAATTGTGATGAAGAGAGGCGCCATAGTCACTTTCCCCTCTTTAGGATCTTCCCTAATGGTGTCATTACGGAAAGTTAATTGGGATGGCATAGGCTCTGCGGGTATAGAGGAAAGCATTATTGAGTTGATCGCTTCCTCTTTTGCTGGCATGTTTTTGTCGACCAAAATCGCCGTTAATATGCGAACTAGAGCTTCTCGGTGGGGTGCAGATGTCATGATTTGGTTGTACAAACTCGATGTAGCATTTTTCTGCTTTAGAGCTTGCTTGACCTAGGTGAGGGCATCTAGAAGGCCTTGGATGCCCACTTGTGTGACACTTTCCTCCTCTTCGATTCATCCCAGAAGATAAATCTCCCGAGGAGAGGTAGCCTCGGATTTGGGTCCAGATCCCTGTCGACCATGTGGTACAGGTTGCATAATCGTGTCAACCTTCATCTTTGGTGAAGAAGGTGCAAATGCAAGGGATGAAGGCATAGGCTTGGGGATACCCTTGACGGTACTTTCCTTCGATGTCTCGCTCGACCAGTAAGCTTCTCGCCTTGTGGGGTGAGGAGGTTGTTCAATTCTAGTGTAGAAGATAGGGGTTGTTGAAGACGTCAGACCTTTGATGATGAATGGTGCTAGAGGTGTTAACTGACAGGGCCACGTGGCCTCACCAATAGGTGGTGCAAAGATGGATGCCTATGGTGGAACTTTCAGGATGAAGGACGGCTGCGAGCTCGGACCAACCTTTGGTGGTACTGGTGCACTACGCTGAGGCACACAGATCACAAATGGTTGGAAGGGTGGCCTAGGATCATTGTCAATGCTGATGGTGTTGATTACGTAACTGGAATTATTGGCATTAAGGGGATCTATGTAGAAATACATAGATTGATTTTTAGGGTGTACTGGGTTTCTTTCGTCCAGCACCAACTTCCCTAGATCGATTAATCTTTGGATGTCATTCTGCAATGACAGACAATAATCCATAGTGTGACTACATAGTTAGTGGTAGTCACAAAACTTGTCTAGCCTAAAATCCGTAGGGACTGGAGGCTCATTGGGTAGGGCCAAAGAGGGATCCCTAAGGAGCTGGCAGTAGTGTTGATGTCTTGCGTTTGCTTCTTCTGACATATGATTGTGTTGGATGTACCTTGCTACCAACAGTTGCTTCAGGAGTTTTGAAGGTTTGAGAGGCAGGGGGTGTATTTCAAGTGATCTTTGCACTCAAAGTTGGGTTTGGTATATGCAAATGTCTCAGGCGTAGGTGCAGCAGGTTGCAGTGCTTGGCCTAGTTTGGGCGTAGGGTTAGCGACATGTATGGCCGATTTCTTGTTATTCTTGCTACTGCTACTACTAGGTTTGGGCTTGGCCTCAGTTGTCACAGTGGCCACTGTGGTTGTTGGGGCCTTATCTTTGTCCTTATTTGCAAAGGTGCTCTTGTAAGTGATGTAGGCTGGGTCTTTGCTTGCCTTGGCCACATCCTGTATGCTCTTAGTTTGAGCGAAAGCCTGACTAAGAGAGCGAGGAGCAAGATAGTACAGTTTGGACCTGATGAAGTTGTTTATTGCATCCTTAAAGAAGGCCAGCAAGTGAGCCTTTGCAATGGGCTCGCAGATTTTGTTAAGGGGTGTGCTCCAACATTGAATGAATTTTTGGACTGGTTCTAGCGCGTCTTATTTCACGATCATCAATTGATCCAGTGTGGTTTCTGGCTTCAAGTTGTACTTGAAGCATGTCACAAACTAGGTTAGGAGCTCTTCCAGAGTTGAAATGGATGAGTGTGAAAACGTGCAGTACCAATCTAGGGCTTTCCCAGTTAGGGACATGGTGAAAACGTGAATGATCATATGTGGCCATTATTGCAATAGTAAAGACTCAAACCTGAAGGTGACAAGATGCGCGTTGGGATCTCCCTCCTCATTGTACTTTGGAAGTGCAGGAGAGACATCCCAGGGGGTAACATTAAAGCATGGATTGTAGGGTTGATAGGGTCATCCTGATAAAAGTCCATGACTTGTACCATGTTGGACCCAACAGCTTTGAGGCATTTTATTTCCTCAGTGAGGGTCTAGATGAGCTGAAATGCTTGGTCCAGACCTAGTGACATTGTGGATAGTTAAGGGACTGCAGTGGTAGCTCCCACACATGGCATGGTGGCGGTGGCGGGCTGACTCATCGGCAGTGTTGTTGGGGCCACCCTCACTAAAGGTGCTACTTACGTTGTCCACCGTCTGGTGGGTGGTACTGTCGGAGTAGTAATAGTGGGTTGAGCCACCAGATAGACTGTTTGGGTCACTAGTAAGACAGACCATGGCCCCGTGCTAGGATGTATCATTTGCAGGCTTGTGTAGGTCTGAGGGCGAACATAGTGAGACATCTACGATGGTCGTAGAATAGATGAAGAAGTGAACGGGGTCCACCATGTGGACGGGTCGGGGCCTACCACAATGGATGGAATAGATGCGTATGTAGGAATTGGCATGGAAGTTATGTGTGGTTGCAAAGTAGGTGTTAGTGCGAACATGCGGTAGGGTAGCCATAATAAGCATATTACACACTGCAGGAATGTGCTGATAAATAGTTTGTTGGGGAATAGTTGCTACGAACGTAATAGGGGAATAAGGGCAATGATACGCTGAGAATGTCGCATGGCTACCCATTGCCATTGCAGTTGTAGGCTACTGAAGTGTAGGCGTGATGGCAAAGGGAGTGGTGATAGATAATGGGTTGGCCCAGAAGGACTAGGTAGGTAGGATAGGAATGGGGTTGGTTTGACCTCCCTCCTTAGATTGGGAATCAAGTTCCTTCTGTCCATCTTGAAAGGTGTCATCCTAGTTGGATGCAGTGTCCTGTTGCTCCCTAAGCCTAGCTAACTGGATTAATTGATCCAGCAACCTTTGATACGCTTGTGTTAAAGATAATGAAACGCCAGGAGCGGGAATGAATTCCTTCCCATTGCAGTAGGTGAACTCGAAGCTATGTTTTTCTTCAAGTTTGTGTAAATCTAAGGGCAAATTAGCTTGCACCTTTGCACAAAGAAAACTGTAATGCCTGTGTTGTTGGGCTAGTTCCTCAGGTCCCTGATTTTGGATTCTGAGAGATTGACATGCTTCCAACGTTAGATTCGGCGGTTGTTCGGCACCAATAGTGCCTTGAACCGTGACGGGAACTTCAACATTGAAGGGAGCTTCTACGTTGAAGGAATTAGTAGCGGTAGTTGAAAAAGCCATCGTTAAGAAGGTAATTATGCAAAAAGAAAGCGTAAAAGTTGTGCCAAAGAGTGCAAACGAATAGGAAAATTGGAAAAAATAGTGAAGAAGAATCTTTACATTTTGCCGGATTCCAGAGGAACCATCGAGGAAACCGATCTACACCACACAAGGTGTAACAACCACAATAGGGTGTCACATTTACGTCTGTGCGAGCTGAGGTGCAGAGCACGTGCAAGCAGGGACTTACGTCGACATCAATATAGCCTTTTACAATGTGTACCTTTGAGATGGAATGGAAATGCGAAATAATGCTTGAAAGTGAATGAAACAGAAAAAATTAATGCAAACGGGACAACAGGAAAGAAATAAAGTAAAGTGTAGTTAGAAACATGCACTGCTCTGAAGCTACATACTTTCTTTGTCAAGATGGATATAGTCGATTGCACAGTGTGATGAAGTGCAGAGATCCTAAGAGTAACTAGGACATGTAGAGCAAAATAGACTATGCGCTTGGGTGTGGACTTAGGTGTTGATAATGCAAGAATTCTACCAAGGTGGTAGAAGAAGGGTGGAACAGACTATCAGCTAAAAATGCTAATTGTTTGCAGTGTCAAACAGAGAGCTCATAATGCTTGATGTCACAATGCCAGAGAGGAGAGAAGTTTTCAAAATTCAAAAAGTTCTCACCCCTTGAATGCTGTTCTTTTTTAAAAAATGCCAACTTCTTTGCATGCTGTCTGCTGGGTATTTATAGGACCAAAGGGCACGCGTTGACATGCCAGTGCCACTCACGCCATGTATGATCGTTAGACCTACAAGACTGTTGTAATGTGAACCTGTCATGCAATAACTACGAGCCTGCCATGTCATAATTGCACTATCATCATCTGGAGATGTGTGTCAACGGTCTGATTAGGTGAAGTGCATTGATGTCGCACAACCACCCACATGTGTTGCTATGCTTTACAGTGTAACATGCTTGGTGTAGCGTAGCGCTTTGTCACACGTTTTGCTACACATATGTTGCTTGCTACGCTATGCTATGCTACGTAGCATAACGTAGCGTAGCAACTGGCCTTAGTCATGAAAGTTTTGCTGATTTGCAAACTTCATCTTCTGCGATGAAAGTCTTGTGAGCTTTGCTGATTCTGCCCTTTGAGCTACCTTCTATCCCTTCTATAGGATTGCTACACCTCGCTACACCATGTAGCTCATCCTAGCATAGCAGCAGACATGGTCCACCACTTCCTGATGGAAAGGAACATCGTTGAAGAACTTGAAATTGGTTGAGGGGAATGGTGTTGAAGCCGTTGCCATGGTATGCTATGTAGAGTAGCACTTCGTTCTGCCATTTTCTTCTAAAGTTTGCTACACTACGAGGCATAGCGTAGCAGACTTCGTGACTTAGAACTTGCCAAACTATTTTTTGCACATCCAGAGTGCTACTACCACTTCCGCACATCGTTTCTGAGTAGGCTATCGGCTGGTGGAAAAGCAGGATGACACAAAACCTGTCCATGCTCAAAGTAGAAAATTTTCTGAACTAGCTAGCCTGAACTCAGAACGTTCTCCTCCTGATGAACTACCGTAGTGCTGCACGAATTGCAAGAGCTTGGTGAAGCAAGGATGACCCCACATTTTTTAGGGTGTTTTAGGTGCCAACTCACCTACATCGGCAGGGGCCACCCCAAAGCCCAACTTTCAATGCAAGGACCACTCAAAGTATACACCACTACGGATGCAACCCTCTGAAGTACTGGAGCAACTCTTGAAAGCTGGGCAAATCCAACACAAACATGGGTTGGCGATTACCTGCCAAAAACATTATAGGTATGGTGAAGTACTAAGGAACCTCACATTAGCAGTACCAAATGAGCCCCTGGTCCCACAACATTTTAAGTTGGACCAATAATATCATTACCATCAATTAGCTAGTCAGAGTATAGAAAACTGTTGTGCCTTGCAAGATGACCTGTAGAGAATGATAGAACAAGGTCAATTAGCGATCAACATGGTGAGTCAATCCAACACAGAAGATGCCTCCTATGTCATAAACTCAATTAGCATAGGTGGTAAGCCAAAACCTGTGCAACAACCTTCTGTGATCCGTGTGCCTCCCAACAAGGCAAAGGTCCCCGTAGCCTCCACAAGAAAGAGGTCTCCCTTTGTTTTCAAAGTGCTACCTCAGGCACCCACAACATCCTCTGTGGTCAAGGTTCCACAAAAATTATCCGCTAATATGTTAAACTGGTGTAACTTGTCTGCTAAGATGTTAAACTGGCATAACTCGTCAGCTAAGATGTTAAACTGGCATGACGTGGCAACGAAAACCTCTAAGAAACCTTTCATCATCAAGGTTTCACAACAAGTTAGCCACACAACAACCCCTATAAAAACTCCACCTAAGCCACCCTTTATCATAAGGGGGCCACAACGTGATGGCCCCTCACCTACCTGAAGTCCAACAGTGGGCAACATCTTGATCCATCCTCCCTCGAGAGTTGGCCCCACTAGCAACCTAGGTAGGTCCACCAAATGGCAACACAAGAGGACAAAAAAACACCTCGCAACCCCCATGGCCAAAGAAAAGGCTAGAACTAGAAAACAATAACTAAACACTGGGGTCCCTACCCCCAAGTAGACCAAACAAACCAAGCTCGAGTCCCCTCCACGAGAGATTTATCTCTCAAGCCACATGGAGGAAATTAAGGCCAACATAACAACCAATGACAAGGATTTTGTAGTTGCACTAACCCAGGTAAAAAAAATGCTCAAGCAAAAGAACATGATGTTGAGCTTGTACGACCTGGTCATGACCTCATCTACTCACTGCCAAGCATTGGCCAAGATCTTGACCTCCATTCTTGTTACAGAGGACATCCCTACAAATGAGGCATCCATCCATGCAACAATGCTGCCTCCTACACCACTATAATTGGGTTCAGCAACCTTAGCCTTTCGCAATGATGCAGTCAAAGTCAACCTCGCATGAGGGGAGGTCACACATGCATTGTTAAGCACTAGTGTAAGCACTAGAGTACACATCAATGATGGGACAGCAAAAAATGTTGTTGCACACTCTATCGTCGAATGACTAGGCCTAACACACAACATTCAATCGACCGAAATCGAGTCTTTGAACTTCTTTAATGGAGCATGCATAGCCATTAATGGCACAATCCACATCGCCTTCATGATAGGGGACCAACACCCCACATTTGCAAACTTTACAGTCGTTGACAAGATGCCAGACTACAACATGATTTTAGGTAGGCCTTGGCTAGCACAACTAAGGGTGATCTCCTCTCCCATCCACTAAGAAATCCACCTTCCATACGAAGGTGGTCAAGTTATCATCCATGGTGATAACGCTTCCTCTTCAACTATCCACGACATAAACATGGTGCAGGTTTTGGAAGAAGAGTTTCTTGGTGGTACACCTATGGTAACCAATGCAACGCCTAAGGCTAACACACCTAAATGAGTGGCTGAAGCCAACAGCCCCCCTAGAGGATCCTAAGCCTTGCATGCTCCCTAATCCATGTCTGGTTAGGAAGCAAACTATATGACCAATACTTTCCCTTGGCCATAAATGTGGGTGTCTGCCTACCTTTGCCTTCAGTTGCCATGCATTTTTACTTTTTTTTACATTACACTAGCCTATGTATTTACATTTTGGTTGTTCACTTATCACACATTTTGCTTTGTTTACACATTCGTCAACTTGGTTTACACATTGTTTAAAAAACATAAAACTACAAAAACACATGGACCGAAGAGGCCTTAAACTAGCTTATGTCCCGGAACAGCCTAAAACTACCACACGTTGCTTTTCTTTCATTCACATTTTAACTCTATTTACAATAGCTATTGCTTGATTTTGTTTTCTTTCTAGCCAATTTTTGTAGGATCTTATAGACACACAGCATGACCACGCATGCAGCATCACACCTTACACAAGCAAGGTAAGCACCAATCCTATCATCATGACTTAAAACTGATACCACAAATAAGTCCTGACATCATGACTTAAAATTGATACCATAGAACAGTCCTAGCATCATGACTTAAAATTGATACCACAGACAAGTCCTGGCATCATGACTTAAAACTAATACCATAGAACAGTCCTCGCATCATGACTTAAACCTAATACCACAGACATGTCTTGGCATCATGACTTAAAAATGATATCATAGAATAGTCCTGGGGCATTGACTTGAAACTAGCACCACATAATGTCCTAGGGTCATGACAATAAATTGACACCATAGAGCTCTATCCGATATGACACTAAATTGCCGCATCTATTCGCCATAATGTGAAACTAGCATCCAGAGTCCACTAAGACGATAAACTGGTTTGCCTCTTCATAGTCCGCTACGACTATAAACTAGCAGCGCACCATCCGCCTACGACGCTAAACTAGTATCATCCTTGGGTCATGATGTTAAAATGGCACAACATCCAATAGTCTGCTAAGACTATAAACTAGCACATCACAGTCTTCTAGGACTTTAAACTGGGTTCATAGTCTGCCAGGACTTTAAATTGGCATGTTGCTGATCTGATTTGAGCACTTGCCATTGGTGAAACCATTGGGAGCATTCATAGAATCATTGCCTCCCATCATTTTGGTGATCTTTTGGAGCACTCACTGTTAGTGCAGCTTTCAAAGGACTCATATCATCATTGCCTTAGCACCTTCACTAGCTTCCTAAGCATTTGCAACTGGTACAACATTTGACATGTTTGCAGCATCTTTGCATCTAGAACCTGTGGCATCTTCACATCTGACATTTTCATTTAGCATTTCATTTGTGGCTTTCTTTTCTTCTTGGAGTTGTGTTTTCAGGATGACACACTTGAGGCATCTGTATGCAGATGCACTTCATCATGACGACAAGGTATCACATTCTTCCTAATGCACGTAACTGGGTTAATCAATCCGTTCACAAGTACATTCCATACTCCTGATATATTCCCTATTTCCCATCATGTCCCCTTATCCTATCCAATTACACCTCCTTGATACATTGATACACATCCTCAAAGCTCTTGATACACTATTGCACACTGCAACTCTCTAAGAAGTTGCAACGCAAAACACAATATACAATGCAAGTGCTAGAAAACGAGCACAGCACTAAAAGTAAGCTCTTTCAATAAGACCAAAAAGAGCAAAAAAAAAAAAGAAAACATAAAAAATAAAGCAAAAACAAAAGAGAAGAAGAAACAAACAAGAAAACAAAAAAAGGAAAAGAATAGAAAGGTCAAAGAGAAAAATGCATGAAAAAGGTCTTCGTGACCCCGTTGACATCATGAACAAAAGACTATTGGCTATTCTCATGCAAGCCCCAGGAAAGAAGGTAATTGTCTTGGAAAAACAGTTACACTTGTGTCTCAAAGAGATCATGTTGCACATCATTTCATGGCTTTGGCTATTTACAATGGGTCCCATTAACACTCTATAAGAGTCCCATTTCTCCAAAGAACGCACTTCCTATGTCTTACTTTCGAGTCTGCTGAAAACCGGCTGCTGACAAGGACCAGAGATATAGCTTGTTCACGTGAGAGCATTCCTATCTCAAAATTCCAACAACAATTATATCCCTTGATCAACTCTTGATTCCCCAGTTACAACCACTCCCCTTTCATCTTGAACTACACCTCCCCAACCCAATGTACTTTTGAAAACAAAGCGATGACATCCAGCCAAGGGCCAACGGATAATGCTTGGTACTTGGTTGTTCATGGTGTTTTTCACTTCTTTGTCGATTCCTCTCGGGTGGATTCCTCCAGACATCAATAAAGAGGGACCAATGAAACATCACTAATTTTGGCCTAGCACTTTGAAATGAAAACAACTCAAGTGCTTTCAAAGTTTTAGAAGGAAAAATTTGGCTAAGGCATGGAGCTCACACCCAGCTTGCCGAAGGCAACTTGATCACCTTCAACGTGAGCAACTCCAAACAGTGTCAAGACCTAGTTAAAAATGATCTGATTTCTAAGTTGTGATTCATCCTCGAAGCACATCCTTGACATCCTTGTTAGATTTCAGCTCAAAATGGCAAGTCTTCAGAAGTTTTTTGAGGTCACGCTGTAGGTCATGCTATGGTCACGCTACAGTGTGAGTCCAGTGTGACCTGCCACAAATAGCTTAAAACAAGTCATTTTGAATCTCAATTTTTGACTCTCAAGATCAACCATAGCCAGACAGGTGTTGCACTTAGGAATCAGGCTTCAAAGTTCAAAATTTGGTGAAAATTGCAAGTCTTTGCTCACTCATGCTGAGGTCACACTGCTAGCATGAGTGCAGCAGGAGTAACTTTTGAGCCCAAAAATTGAGTCAAAATTGAGTCAAAGTGACTATATTTTCAAAGTGCAAGTCACCCACAAGTTTCATGGTCGATAATTCCAAACTTCAAATTTCAAATTTCAATTCAAAACTACATGTTTTGCAAGTCACGCTGCAGGTCACATTGCAGTGTGAATCTAGCATGACCTGCCATAAATGACTCAAAGAAAGGCACTTTTAGGCTCAATTTGTCAATCACAATCAGGCAATCCTTCCACTTCAAGAATCAAGCTTCAAAATTACAAAATTTGTTGGAAAATTGCAAGTTTTTGCTCACTCACGCTGAGGTCACGCTGCAGTGTGAGTGTAGCATGTGCACTCTTAAGTCACACTAAGACAAAATCAACTCATGCTAGAAGTTCTTTTCAAGCAAAAACATTCCAAACGATCATAAAACCACTCGAATCAACATCTTGTAGTAGTCAAGTTAGAAATCCAGAAGATTCAAGTGAGCCAGAGCCAATTTCTCTTGTTGTACATCAGCCTTTCAATGTAATTTTTTGTTCGTGACCTTGAGCTTGTCAGGTTCTTACATTTCAAATTGTATGAGCATGACCTAGATTGAGCAAGATGTCACACGTTGTAAGATACAATGCACCTGGTCCAAAAATTAGCTTGCCCACAAACATCCAACTCACATACAACTATCCATTAGATACATGCCACTTGATCCTCTTTTCTCTCATCTCCTAGCCATTGATTCCATTCATGAATTCTGCACCTGAGCTTGGCCCAACCCTATAACTATCCTGTCAATTCACATAAATGTGGTTGGCAATTTTGAAGTTGGATAGCTTAGGAAACTTAGACCAGCAATCCTTGGGCACTCTGCACACTTGACTCCTAATATCCAAGCACTTCTGAAACACATCACATCACATCACCCTGAGGCTTGGCGCTTGACCTACCATCCACACGTGTAGTACGCTTTGACCGATGCACATTTTTTCTAAGCAATACAATATAGTTCATTTTTCTAGCCATTATTCTATTTACTCTATTTTACATTCAATTTACGTTTCATTTACAATACTAGCTCTGCATGTGTTTTTGTTTACATTTTACATTTCGTATTCACTGTTTACGTTTTAAAACATCAATTATGATAACCCCAGTGCAAGCCATGGTTTACACTCAGGGAAGTCCTTGGTGGATTTGCGTGCAGACCATCCAAGGTACTGTACCTTCATTTACTTTTCCAGCTTGCCCTCGGGCAAAGGCAGGGTCAGCTATGTCTACCCGATGATCTTTCGGTATTTGTTTTCCTTCCAGCATTACACCAATGATTTAGGTCAGTACAATCATCAATTGTGTGAACATGACATAGATTATTGCCTTGCACTAAAAGATGACATTCAATGAATGATCGATCAAGGTAAGTTGGTCCTTGATGAGAGTAGTCCTGTCAGGCCTAAAAATCAATCGATGAATGTCTATAAAGATCCGTTGAATGGTAATAGTGAAAGTTATACCATTAATGCCATTGACATTTATGATGGTGCAAAATCACAACATGAGCCATTTGTGGTTCGTGTGCCCTCTCTTGATGTTGAAACTTCAATACCAACCAAGCCGCTAACGCCTGTTGTCATCAAGGTCTCTTCATAGACATCTGTTACACCCTTCATACTTAAGACTACACCACCTACCACTACAACAACTTAGGCACCTTTTGTTATCAAGATGCTAAAGTATATGAGTTCCCCTACTACCCAAAGTCCAGTGGTGGGAACTGCATCGTAGCCTTCTCATCCAAGGAAACATGAGGAATTCCTAGCAAATAAGTTGGCTAGAGAACATGCTACATTGGACCCCCCCTAAGCCCACCCCTTTGTTGGCAGTTCCCATGACCTCATCATCAAAAGCCATTGGTAGCAACACACACATGCAACCATCGCCCCTTGATCCAAAATGAAAAATTATTTTTCAGTCCAAAGCCACTCCTCCCTAGGAAATCCACCTTTTAGGGCATTTGGAAGAAGCAAAAATTAGCAAACAACTAGACAGTGGACAAGATTTCCTAGATGCCCTTTCACAAGTTCGACTAGCTTTGAAACAAAAAAACACAACCCTGGTGTTGGTTCATATGTTAGCATCTATCCCTATTAGTGAAAACATGCTAGCCGAGGAGAAGGCCATCCATGCTATTATGCTTCCACCCATGGCTAAGGAACCATGGCCAACTCATTTGATTTTTGATGACAAATCCATTAAAGTTGATCCTAAAAATGGATAGGTAACAACTTCCCCCATGATTATCACAATCCATGTAGGCCACTACAAGATCCACAGGGTGCATGTCGATGATGGGGCTACAACTAATGTAATTCCATTTCCCATCATTGATAAGTTAGGCCTAGTAGATCAAATCAAGATCATAGGAACTTCCTATTTAAAGTCATTCAATGGGGCACATGCTGTGGTTAAGGGGACTGTTACCATCAACTTTGTGGTGGGGGACCAGTTTCCCACTAGCATAGAATTTATAGTGGTAGAAGATATGCTTAGGTTTAACTTGATATTGGGAAAATCGTGGTTAGCCCAATTAAGGGCTATCTCCTCATCTATACACCAAGAGATCAACTTACCCTATGCTGGTGGAGAGGTGGTGATCTTTAGTGATGAAGTAGCCTCTTGGGATATAAAAAATATAGACATAGAGAAAGGGTCAGAGATAGAAGTCTCTGAAAATGTATCACCTATCCCTACTAAAGTCCCATGACCAATAAATGAGTTAATCAAAACTGCCAACTTAGATGAAGAATCCATGTGGGCCGAATTGCCCTTCCAAATGGTAGATGATAGCATAGAGGAATATCATCATAAGGCTTCTTGGGCATATGCCTTGCCTAGCCCACATCGGGTTAGGAAACAATTGCATGATTAGAATGTACCTCTACTTTACTTTTATGAATTTTTGGTTTTAATACTTTTCTTTGTATAGTATTTATTCTACATTAGGTTCACCATTTGCATTATGTTTCCTATTCGCATTAGTTACCTTACCCACGGCCTGGAATGACCTTAAACTATCAAAACGGCCTGCTAAGGCCTAAAATTGGTAACTCTACTTTTGGAGATTATCTAGCATAGCTTGAAATGGCCTAAAACTAGTGATGACCCAAAATGGCCTTAAACTATTGTGTGGCCTGCGAAGGCCCAAAATTGGCAGCTCACTTTTTGAAATTATGTTACATATGGCCCAAAATGACCTTAAACAAGTAATGTCCTGAAATGGCCCTAAATTAGCAATGGCTTGAAATGGCCCTAAACTAGCATATGGCTCAAAATGGTCCAAAACTTGAACATGAGGCCCACAAGAGGCCCAAGTACATCAAACATCAAAAGCAAAAATAATATATGTAATATTAGCCAAAGAAAATAGATAAGCATCTCATGTGTTATTAAATTGCAAATATATAATCCAAATTCAAGTCCATATTTAGGAGTGGCAACATTGCCTCACAACAAGGGGTTACAAGTCAAAGAATCAAACTATGATAAGACTCTTACAAAATAGACTATAATAAAGTAAAACTTGGCTACCTAAGATGGGCCTACATCCATCTCTATAATTTTGGTGATAGGTGGAATGTTCTATCTTATACATGTGTTTATGATTTTTCTATGCCTTCCCCCACTCATATACTTTGGCACTCTAATCCTTTCAGTCTTAGTTTTTTTGGGCCAACAGATCCATTTGCAAGTGTTGTTTGATCACTTCTTGGGTAGCCTCATTCTTACCTCCTACGATGGACCAATATCTTGCATAATTGATTATGGTTGTATGCCAACTACCATCTAAAGTATCATGAGCCATTAAGAACTCATTCCTTGATCATAGATCTCCCAATTCGATTGCCTAGCTAGCTTTCTCCTTTTCAAGTTTGTAGACGTATTTCTAGAGGTCTTCGTTAACATGCCTACACTCCCATAAGGATTGTTCCAAGTAAAGGGCACATTTACTCACCTCCTCGTATATATCACGAGGTACCTCAGTTACCTCCAGAGGAAGCTCAAGCACAACGTCAACTTCAACTGTCCATTGTGGGTCCCACTTGAGTCGAGAAGCTGTTAATCATGCATAAAGAAGCATTAATCATTAGATGATGACAAAAATAGAATAACATAGAGAGAAAACACCATAGTTCAAATGCACCTATCTCAGGGTCAATTTGCCTTAAGCGGTCAATCATGTCATGAACTATCCCCTCCATAAAGGTTAACTTATCAAGCATTTCTATCCATGGTTCTAGGGAAAAGGAAGAGGAAGAATCAAGATCCTTAGTAGCAGTGTCTGCTATACAGTAAAAGCACATTAACATTATGAAGAAGAGAGATAGGAAAGTGGGAAGCAACATAAACAACAGTGTAAAGCTCCTACCCACAAAACCCTTCGGGGTGAGAGCGGTTGGATCACCCATCAGCACACTATGAAACAAATCACCAAACTCACTAGCCTCAAACTATAGCCTCTCTTCTTCAATCTACCTTAAAAGTGCAATAACATCTTCAACCGTCATGTTCCCTTTAGGTTTTGGGGCACAATCCACAAAAGGCTCCTTTTTTGCAGGGGCCTCTTCTTCTATAGCAAGGGCCCCTCCCTCTATGGCAGGAGCATCCTCCTCTTTTTCTATAATAGGAACCCCTACTTCAGGGGCAAAGACCTCTTCTTCATCTACTAAGAATAAGCCAAAGCTGGGATGCTAGTTCAACATGTGCATACACCAAAAAATGAAAAATTTAAATTATTTTTAGCAAGCAAGACAATTAAGCAATACTCACCAACAAGCATAGATTGCACATTACAAACTCTGATTCAAAACCTTTTTCTTCTTTCTTCACTTGTACATGGAGGCTCTTCTATAGGATGAGACTTCTTACGTTGCAATCTTGACTTCACCATTTCAGCAATAAGGCACACCCCACTTACCATGTTTCTTGTGCTAGTGGGAGGGCACCCCTCCAACGTTGTCTTGAGCACAAAAGGATGATCCCACCCAATCCCTCATTATTATTGAGAAGGACTCCCCAATATCATTTGGGGGGTCTTGGGATTGAGTGGTGTGGAACACTTAGCGGATCCATGGTTTGGATATTTGCGTGTGAGCCTGTAACACCCAAATCCCATTCTCTTGAACCACCAAGAATTTGGTAAACTATTGCAAACAAGCTATAAAAAATGTAAAATGCACATTGAAATGTGAATCAAGCTTGTCACGAAGCTTAACCATTTCAGCCTGGAAGCCTTCAGAAAGATACTTGGCCTAGTTATAATGAGTCCCCTCTTCCATGATATCACTCATAATCTAAGCTTGTTCTACTCCAAGAATTTTCCCTTGGGAAAATAACTTAGGGAAGGCATGAGCCTGGAAGATAGGGTAAATATTGTGGGCCACCTCTAATTTAACCTTCTACATGTAAATCCCCTTGCAATCTTTGCTGGTCTCCAACCATTCTTCTATGTCCCCTCGATGGTTTACATCTTTGCTAGTCTTATCCCCTATGGGTAGACCATTAGAAGAAACACTGAAGAGATCCACAAAGAGGTGATTTGTGATCTCAAATGCCACCTACACATTATGGACTTATGTGCGAAAGTGGTCAGCCCTTTCATTAAAAGAATCAACAAGGGAAAGCATTTTCATGGTTGGAATGCTTGGATTTATTTCCAAAAAAAGGTCCATGAGCCCAACATCCTGGACCTTTTGACCAATCATAGCTAAAGCCTCATTGCATAGCTAACGTTGTGCCTCATCAACTTCACCATACTTAAAGAAGAGGTTACTTTTGTCATGACCTAAGGTGATTATTGTAACCTCTTTGGACTCGGTTGTTACTACAATAATAAAGAACAAAATTAACAAAAATAAAGAACAAAATCAATCACTTGAACACATGAAAACAAACACATAATCTAACCCACCGAGTGTGAATGGTGTGGGGAATGATGGGATTTTCACTAGAACATCTTCCATGGTAGGTACTTGATGGGACACCCATTCTCCATCCAACCACCGAAGTTCTTCACGCTTTAGATAGAACTTGGCATACTTGGTTGGATAGGTTTTGAATTTGGCCCCAAGTTATTCTATGACATCGGCCCACATGTTCTCAATAGAATAGAACTCTTGTAAGGCTATTTGAGCCAATGCTAATGTTCCCTCTTTATCGTGGAGAACATCCTTATCAATTACAAACCTGGTAACATATAGAATATAATAAGCATTCCAACTATGCAAGACAAACAATGTAATGTGTCTAAGTATCTTCATAGGACTCACCCACCAACACAATAGATGATCCTAGGTGGGTTATAGAAAAAGGTCTCCATGTGGTGGGCAATGAACAGTGTGTTGTATTTGTGGTAGCATTTAAATTCAGGCATGGTCCAAACCCAAGATAAGAATCTCAAGCCTCTTGGATGCCAACTTGAGCCCCCTACCCCTTCACCTTTATTAGATCCATCTACCATAAACTTTATAATGCCTCAATTTGCCCAGGGTAATAATGTTTCAACTAGAACACTAGTTATGTCAGCCGAAAAGTATGACCATACCATCATACTAAAGTGACGAAGGAGGAATTCTAAGAACTCCTATGTGCCTTCTCAAAACTAGACTGCCTGGTCCCTAACTCATGCATGGGGAGGGGAAACATTAGCCATAGGGACACTTAGACAACACAAAACCCCTACCAGCTTGATCATAATCAAAATGGGTTTCAACATAACCCTGCATGGTATAACAAAATAACACAATTAGAAGAAAGACCCTTTTCCAAATATCGGTTACTGTGTAGCATAGTAGCCCCCTTCCATACAAATTTTTCTAAGTATAAGACATTGTTAGGAAGCGTAACAATTACAATGTCCCACGTAGCATAGTAGTGTAGCAGGCATACCCTATACGGCGTAGCGGCTACATCATGCATAGCATAACAACTATGCCCCATGTAGCATAGTGGCTACGTCACATATAGCGTAGTAGAGTAGTGCATGACACAGTGTAATGAGTATATCCCTTGTAGTATAGTAGCTACATTACACACAGCATAATAGTTACGCCATGCATAGTGTAGTAGCTGTGTCATGCATAGCGTAGTAGTGTGACAGTGTAGCATGACAAACACCGAAAACACGACATAGCTTGTCAGTCATGCTGCCAAAGGCAACATAGCTACACATTGTTCATGTAGCCCTAGCCCTATTCCATTACATAGGATGTGACAAAAAATAAACCAAAATCCTCTCCACCGATGCTACTCTGCCTGGGATGTGTGCTACGCCACCTAGAAACCTCCAAACCTAGAACCCTCTAAACCCTTGAAATTGTACATCACCCCACCCATGACAATGGTAGCCATGGCAGTAGTGTGCAACAACTATAGCATAGTAATCAACGTGGTGGTCGAGGCCATAACAACAACAGTCATAATGTAGCAATGCTAATAGTTGCAATCACTAGGGCATGGTGACCATGGTAGCAACCCCACCTAATAAACCGAATAACATAAACAAATATAGCATAGCAGCTTACTGAGTAGATGGTGCCTCCTATCGCTCCTCAATGCATGCCTTGGGGAGATGTCACAAGCTATGCTTTCCTTCATCCACATTGGTGAGACCCTGATGTCTATGCTCACTCCTACGTGCCATTGTCCTGATGTCAAACTCAAGTGTGTAGATCACTACACCACAACTGCTACACTATCTCTCTAAATCATGCTATGCTATGGGCTATTGGCTCTGATAGTGAGAATGACAAGTTTTCCATGGGTAATCCTATATTTATAGCCTTTAGGGTTATAGGACGTTACTTTTTCAGGATGTCCCATGTCCCATGCATAACATGGGACACCCCATGCCCCGCATGTAATGTGGGACACCTCATCTCCCACATGTAATGCGAGACATCCCATATTCCTTCCATCATAGCAACTTTTAAGCTAAATGACAGTATGCTATGATCTGAAATTGGGAATTTTGGAGTTTCTTTTATAATTTTTGATAGTGACAATCCACTAAGACCTTAAACTGACAACTTTGACATATAATTTTTCATGGTCATGGTCTGCTATGACCTTAAACTGGCAATCATGTAACATTGTATAATTATCGTGCATATATTTCAAGTCATGTTGTCGTATCAAGTAGGTATCACTTGACATCTGTTTGTTTTTCTCATTTTTGCAGGGGTGATTCGAAAATGGCTAAGCATGCTGATCTCCATTTGCCCTTAATCTTGATAGGACCTCATCTTAGATTTATGAGATGCTTGATCATAAAGCTAGTAGACTTCGAACCATCCCCTTGTGACACTAACATAGCATCCTTGGTAACATCCTCGGACTAGCCCAGACATCTGGTACAAGCCTTAGATTTAGAGGCCAATGATGTAACTGAGGAATCCCTTATCAAAATCTCCATGACTATACCTACAAGCGAGGTAAGAATGTTAAAGGTCCCGTCGCTATGGATGATCCTCTCGAACTTTATGGATGAGACTCAAAAAAAAAAGTCAAGAATTATCGATCTTGACTCTGTGAAGGAAGAGCGCATCCAAATGCTTAACCACATCGAGTAGTAGTAGGACAAGCAATGACAAAAACATCATTTCAATCTACACCAATGTTCAATAAAAAGGGGGATCTAATTCTCAAGGCTGTTGACGAGCCCATGAACAAATTCTCAGGCAATTGGTAAGGGTCCTTTTTTGTTACAAAAGCATATGAGAATGGGGCATTTAAACTAGCTGACTTAGATGGCAATGAGTTCCCAAATCCTGTCAATCATTTGTACCTGAAGCCCTACTACACCTAACATCCAATATTACACTGAATATAAAGCAAGGTAATAAAATCATCCACTATGATGCAAAACTATCACAAATCATCCACCATGACATTAAATTGGCATAGCATGTCTTTGGGCTATGACACAAAATTGACACCCACAACATGGTCCACTACAACCTTAAACTGGCCATCCCCCATCTGCTATGATGTTAAACTAGCACAACGGTCTTCTAGAACCTTAAACTAGCACAACATGGTTTACCTAGACCTTAAATTGGGACCATGGCCTATTGGGAGCTTAAACTAGCACATTCAACAATCTACCAAGATATAAAATTTGGTCTGCAAGGCAACATCCCTAATCCAACACATGTGATCTTGTGAACAAGTGAGCGAGTATATTTTTGATCCTCTATCACCAGTCCCCTTGGGAAAAATGGGGTTGGATGCTACAGTTCCAAAATGAAGCTCACATTGCCAAAAATAAAAAATATGAAAAAACCTCTAGGACATTTGCAAAGTTGCTATACTTGGCATCTTGGTGATCTTCCAAAGATGTCATCTAGCATCTTGCTAACCTCTCGGAGCTACTGTCATCATTGCCAATAAGTTTGGTCATAGCGCCTACTATCAGCAACCCTTGCTGGAGTCTCAAAAGTACTATGGTCCAGCCATAATGCTACCATCCTCCATCCCTCGCCATCATTGGAGTCTAAAGAAAAAGCATTCAGTTTCTAGGCTCCTCACCTTGTAGCTAGACTTCTTGGCTATTGGCTTTTGGTGAGGATTCCTAAGCACCCACATCATCATTTCTCCTAGCCTCCTCAATGCTCATTTTTGGCATGATCACTGAAGCCTACACTAGCATTCCTACTTTGGACATTGCACACGTCAGACATAGCACTGGCTACCTTGGCAGTGTCCTGAGTAGACAGGACTTCACCCTCACTTCACATGATGGTTGCTTTTTCTGGTTTCCTCTCTATTGTGTTTACAGGATAGAAGCCAATATGGTGTCATTCAAGAATGTGTTTCACCACTAGAGCAAGACACTACATTGTTCCAAAGTACCTGCTTCAGTTAGCCTAGCTACTTGAGAGTGCAAATCATACTATCCTTTCAGCTAACCTAACCTCCATTCCCTATCCTTATAAGTTTTGACTTCTTCTTCGCAAGCTTCTCCAATGTATGCATAAACCTTTGTTGCACTCAACCTCCAAGCCCATGTTGAACGTAATGTAACTCATCATATGGGAAGCCTATGTAGGCTAGTCAAAGCCCCATATGGATGTAACACAACTCATCCTAGGGAGAAAACACCTATCCTACAGCGATGAAACAGTGGCCCTCGAATGGATATGGGGGTGCATTTCTTTAAAAAAAAAAAAAAGTTTCCCAAGTCAAAATGGCACAGTTGTCACTTTGCAACCATTTCAATCTTGGATTGATAAGCTCTAAGCACTCTGATGAGGGGTCGAAATCCAAAGAGAAAAGATACCCATGCATGCTGATTCCCTCATAAGCACACCGATGAGGGATTGCACTATGGCAATAGTTGTCACGACATTGCATCCTACACTTTTTCCTTGATCCAATTTCCTCAAACCCATCCCTTATTTTCTAACTTTGGTTACTTTTTTACCACTCTCAAACATAGCAAAGCAGCATCTAAGAGGGCACTAATGAATAGTGTTAGTGTCTTGTTCATCATGGTGTTTTGTATTCTTTATCAATGTCTCTTGGGTAAATCCTCTAGATGTTGACAAAGAGGGGTTAATGAAACACCATCAATTTTGGGCCTTCATGATTCTCCAAGTGTGGTGTCACGCTAGGCTAAGAAAAATGGCTTGGCACCCTGGAAGTCCAACACCTACAAAGTTGTGTTAGGTTGTTTCTACCATGCTCTTCAGCATAGTCAGCATAGCACCCAGTTACAAGACCAGTTTGCACAAATGGGGCATTGAGGGTGGACCGTACAGTTTTCCAAATTTCTAGCTCTCGAGCTATTAAGCTTGCTACACTCTCTAGCTTGTCTAGCTTGACACATGACCCAATTGTCAGTCTACCCAAGTGCCAAGCTAGGAGCTATCGAAAGTATTTAGGATGGACTAAATAGTTTGGAAAATTTTCTATTTGTGGGACCTACTATGCTACACAGCGTAGCAAGCCATGTGGTGTTGAAACTGTCTCAACTGTTGGATCAGATGTAGAAGGTATAGTTGGAAATGATTTGGTCTTCAAGGATTCCTACCTTACTTCATCCTTGGGGTATGATCAGTGTGGCACAAAGAAAATTGGACAATTTTCACAAAAGTCATCTTACTTTGCATGCTAGGTTGTGCTACGCTACACAGCGTAGCAAGATGCCAATGGCAACAAAAGTCTCCTTCAAGTTGTTTTAACATTAAAAATGCATCTGACCATTCTTCAACCTCCAGGGTTTCCTATCCCACTTCATCCCTAGAACATGACAAAGGCCCCATGGTAGAGCAGTGCAAAAATTCATGCATAATCAAGCACTGCGCTACATAGTGTAGCATAGATATCAAGCATAAAAGTTATTCAAAAATGAAATCGAGAGTTCTTAGGCTCTTTCCACATGAAAAAAATGGTTTCCAACTATTGAAGTTGCTTGCCTTGCTCAATCTTAGCATGCTATTTTTAGTTCTTTTGGAAAAGATTCATACAAAAGAGGGTGTTATGCTACCTAACGTAGCATAGCATAGCAAGCCATTATTCATGCTACGCCGCTACACTGGATAACGTAAATAGTGTAACACTTGAGAAGAAGCCCAAGGACATCTCTAGAACTTCTAGAACGCATTGTCAACTAGAATTTCTACTCAAGCATCTCCTCCAGCATCTCCTTGACTACCAAGAATCAATAGTTTGCTTTTTTTTGTGCACCCCTTGTTAATCCTCAAAAGTTTTCCCTACACTTGACCTTACTCGAAAGAGGAGGGAAGACATAGTCCTAGAGAACAAGCTCCACTTTGCATTTGTGGTATGTAATTTCTATCAAAATAGGGTGATTCTCTAGATTCTAATACATGTGGCATGGACAATATGGTCATAGCTTGGTAGATTTTCTCCTCCTATTCTTCTCCCATTGAGCATAGCACACCTGTGTGGCACATCCACGTTCATGCTACATGGGGCCCAGGACATGTGGTATCCAAACCACATTTTTCTCCCACTCTTGGCTCTATAAACACCCTAGAAAATGACATTCTAAGGATTGGCTTTTGGCAGTGAGCTTTGGTAGAAGATTGGTGAGCAAAAGGTTAGTGAGCAGCAAGTCCCAACATTAGAGCCTTTCAAATCTCTCAGCAACTCCTGAACTCAAGCGTGACACCTACCCATAGCATAGCAACTCTCAACCTAGCAAGCATTAGATCATTCATGCCTATCAACATGACATCTATAGCATTCCAGGAGCCATGACCATATTGTTCCATTGCCTAGCTATGTTTGTCCAGCGTCGCATACCAGTTGTACACATTCATCATTCAATCAAAAGTCAAATTCCTTGATTTTGGGGTAGTGCATTTCTTTACTCAAACTCTCACTTCATTTTATTATAGCATATATGTTGCATCATCATGTATTTGTTAGCATTCATTATCTTGGTTATATACATTGATACGCTTCTATTCTTGTGGGTACTATGTTCTCTTTTATTCCAACCTCCACACCTTATATTCTAAAACTACTGTTCAAAAATAGTTATTGGACATCGCGTAAGTCCCTGTCTAATCGACTAGACCATTCAGAGCACCCAATTTCTATTTTCTCTAGCATAACCCTCCCATATACTTGGGGTTAGGCTATGGACCTGATAACCTCTTGGTGTTCCAACCATCAATGTTTTTAGACACTACACAAAGTATTGTAATGAATTACTAGTTATTTGAAAAGAACACAAGAAACTGAAAATTTAGATGTTTCCTAAAAGAATGTATAATTGCTATTAGAAATCATTAAAAATGAAAGCTACATTAAAAAAGTAGAAAATTTAAATGCACAAGTGGAAGAATTATATTATTAATTTTAGATTAAGATGATACAAGATACTAATATAAATGTTTATTAATACCAAATAGGCAATTCTATATTAGACTAGAAGGTTAGATATAAGCATATTTAAAAAAAATTCATAAATTATTAAAAATCATGTAGTTATTCAAATTTAAGCAACTCCACTAAGAAAATTTTCTTTATTATTTTCTATAATCATCATCATCCTAGCCTTATCCCAACAAAATGGAATTGGTTACATGATATTGTTTTCTATAATGGTCCCATCAACATGGGATTGACTTGTAATCGTTTGAATACTAATAGAACTAAAATTCACACTTACAAAAACTTCACTAAATCATAGTTTCATCATTATTTTTAGGTCCATGTTCTATTTTTGATATCTTATTCCTAAATTATGCTTCCAATATGGCATATAATAAACTCTATATAGTATCTCTTTAGGTAGGACAAGGCACTTGACAACATACTTCTCTATGTAAATAATCATCTAGCTTCACTAATGTTAAAATTTTTTATTTTACTGTCATTTAAAAAAAATACATGTACTTATAAAATACAACTAACTTTTTTTTTAACAAATACCTATCTAACTTGTTTGTTTTGTATGCAAAGTACCATGAGCCTTTGCAACTTGGTATAAGTGGTTATTTCTCCATAACCAAACTTCATCATATGGAAAGTGTTTACTTAATTAATTTTTCAATTTTTCTCTCTCATATTTTTATTAGTATTAGAGGACCAAAAGCCCCATAGTGGTAACTACTGCATTATTGATGGTTTATTGTAAAAATTATTTAATACCAAAAATCAAATTATGGTATACTTATATAATTTTAATTAAAATCCATGAATGGAAAATATATTTGAACATGATGTACATTTTTTTCTTGATAAGAAGTTTCTTTGAAATTTAAAATCAAAATTTTATTCTTTTAATTAAATATGTTTTAATATATTATGTTGGTAGGACATGCAACTAATATGATATAAAAGCTTAGATATACTACAATTTTAATTAGAGGAAATTCTAAGTTAAATTAATATAATATCTTCTAAAAAAGTATTAGATTTGATATGACCATATATTAAAGTATTATTGCTACCTAGGATCAATGCTCTAATTAGATGGTAAAGTTGATAGAGAAATAAGAAATAGAATTGAGTGGAGATGGTCAAAATGTAAATAGGCTAGTGGTATTCTATGTGATAGAAGAATACAAATAAAACTAAATGATAAGAGTCCCATTGTCTTTAGACCAATGATATTTATCATACAAATTGCACTGTGATCTAGTCATTAGCTTCAAAGATAATGTTAAGTAGATTACCAAGAATACTCATGTATATTGTTGTGTTCAAGAAATATAAAAGAGATCATAATATATATATATATATAATACAAATGAGACCCATGTTATTACTATGAGAGATAGAGAAAATTTTTATAATTTTATGTTTTATAATTTTTATGAATTTTATGCTTATGAGAAATTGATGAAGTGTCAAAGTGTTGCATTGATAGGTCCTTATTGATGCAGCCCCATCTACATGCTATTGCCCCATTAATGGGGCCATGTCAACGTAGCATTTCTTATATTTATGGGACCTCATTGATGCAACTCCATGATACAGTCTATAAATATGAGCTTACCCACCATGTTTATGGCATGTCTTGTCATAGTTGTAGCAACGTTCTTGCAGTTTGCTCATTTGAGAGTTAGAATATTTTTCTAAATGTCCACAGTAGGAGTTAGAAAGTGTATGAATCATTATTCAAGCAATAATGTACCTAAGCACACTAGTGTGAACAACAATAAAGATGAGCCTTTTGATCAAACCTTACAACACTTGCAGTAGATTAATGATTTATTCATGCATTTACTATTTTTGTTAATTATGTGATTAATTAAGATAAATAAGAATTTAATTAATTAACTAATTAAGCTAAATAGATTAAACACATAAGTATGATTGCTTTGAGCATAATATACAACTCTTGGTAATCCTAGTAGTGCTTAATGTTTGGTAAGCCAACAGCGTTGTATGCATTTAGGATGTGTACAAAATGTGGGACTAGAAGCTTATGTTAGGATAGTTAGTTATTAATTAGTAATAAAATTAGTTAAATTGGTTAATAAATTGAGTATCAACTTTTCATCAATAGTAGGAGAATAAAATATAAAATAATAAAAATCATGTGCCCCTATTACACGTAACCATACAACTAAGCATCACAAGTGTAGTTGAGAAGACAATGATCATCATGATTAGATTTCACTTCTTAGAACCAATGTACTTAGGAGCTTAAGGTTTGCAAAATTCAGCCAAATTATGCATGAATGCTTGTAATTCATATGGTTGGGCATAGGGTATACTCACCACTCATCATTGGTGCCATTGTTGGGATCCTTTAGTTGTTATGTGCACTACCTAGGACTTAGTGAAAAATTATTTAACATCATTGGAATGAATCCTAAAGTCATTTCATACGTTAAAATAACTACAACAATTATAAGAAAGCACACTACATTTCTTGTCTCTAATACAAGATGTCTTCTTCTCACAAGAGTGATTCTCCACCCAGGTCTAACAGAGTAAATTAGTAGGTGCTCCAACAATATGGAGTGATATATGCTCATCCTAATGAGTATGTACCCAATTTCACCTTTTTCCTACACTAGGATAAACTAATGTGGTGGTGAGACATGGAGGGAAACATTGTGCTCCTGCCCAATTGATCCATGCTTGTGATGCTCATCCCATGAATGCACAAGGTCTAAGAACTTGACAACTAGAGAAGCATTATGAATCTTTGAAGGGGAAGTGGTCCAATGATTCCCCATTTCTTATCTACCAAAAAGATAGTGGATAATCCTTTTCTAGGGATTTTCGATATAGAGAGAATCCTCTTTGACTTTGGTGAAGGAGGTCAAAACTAGAACTTGTAGTTCACGATACATAATCTTAATTTCTGCAGGTATAGATCCCATGACAAAGGGGGATCCAAGGAGGAGAGTCATGGTACGGATGTGGGCAAGCACCATGATCATGATCATGGTCATGAAAACCAAAGAGGGCATAGTAGGCATCATAATGATGCTAGTCCTCATTCCTCTTCACCTTTGTTATCTTCATCTTCATCTTTGTCTTCTAGCTCTAAATGTAATCACTACGGATGCAATTATGATGGAGGTGACTGACAGGATCGAGATGATTGTAAGGACCATAAGGAAAGTCAATATTTGGGGTGTAAGCATTCAAGAGAGGCCCATAACCATGAATAAAAGGGTAAAAAAGGGCATCATAGGTACTAGGATCATGGCTATGATGATCCTTTGCCTAATATTTGAAGCATGCTAAACATCACAGAGGTAGTGAGAATTTTGACAAAGCACATGAAAGATAGCAGGATCAAGTAATTCGATATGAACAACATCCCCAAGTTTGAGGGGGGATATAAATTTGATCCACAAAACCATCTTCAAGCTTTCCATGATGCCTATTCTTTACAAAACATAGAAAATAACTAGTAAAAGCTTAAGTTTTTTCCTAGGATACTTATTAAAGAAGAAAAAAGCTAGTATTGATGCTTGCATCTAGAATCAATCTATAGATGGAGTACAATGCTTGAACTATTTAATGATAAGTATCAAACATACTTCCACAGGTTTAATTTGAGAAGGAAAATCTAGGGTTTGAAGTAAGGAATACATGAGTCCCTAGATGCCACCATGGGTAGATATTATTTCTTATTACACCAATGCCTTAGCCATGGTTACACTTAGTAGGAACAACTTTGCCACATCGTAGATGGGCTTTTCTCTAAAATGGGGAGAACTCTTGGGATCTATGCCCAAGGAAGACTATTAGAATTAAGATCCCATAAGATCCAAAGGTTGATTGAGTAGGTAGCAGAAAAAGGAGAGTGAGAGTGAGGAGGTCCAATTCACAAGAGGGAGGTTCAATTCTATGATAGTGAGGAAGAATCATCACCTAATGAGGTGGTGAACTAGAAAACCTCATTGATTCAAAAATTTACCTCTAAAATTTTGGCTAAGATAGATTAGTTATGGGACTATATAGATAGTAGATTTTAGGCTATCTTGAAAATTGCTAAAGAGTCTAAAGAACAAAGTAGTGATTTTCACTACAAGAGGTGAAAAGAAGCTAGACATGCCAATCAAAGCAGTAAGGGTAAGATTGCTATAGTAGAGAAAGTTATTAAAACTAAATTAGATGATGATGGTGGATGTGACATCTACGAATATGAACATCCTAATGAATGTTGCCCCATTGTGTCACACTTACAGGAGTCTAGGGCATATGCTCTGAATCCATGACTAGAAAAAAGACAACAACCTAGAAGATTGTATTATCCTTAAGGCAATCTTAGGTAGTTCCATAAGCAACAAAAGTATTATCCAACTAAGACTCCATTACAATTTTATGAGTAGTATCAATAGTGGCAATGTCCACAGTCATGGGGGATGCCACCATCAAGGCAGTAGTATCCTTATAGGTAGCTAGATACATATGGGTATTACATTCAACAACCCTTGTCTACATGTGACTCTTTTAGTCACATTTATCCTTTTCAAAATCACTACTATTTTCTTGAATACTATAGAACTCATTCTCCACATTCCAAGAGGGATACCATATTCCATCCTTATCCTGTTTTTGCACTTGTTCCTCCACCCTCAATGCAGATACTACCTACTCCATCCATGTAGGATGAATCTCTAGCCCAACCACAATATCATAATGCTACTAGGGCTATCAATCTATAATTGATTCATCAACCAAGTGGTTTGGAACCTCATACTCATAAAAGATCATTTTTTATCCAACAGCCCTACTAAGCTCTAACAAACTTAGGTAGCTGGTCACCCTACTTCTACCTCATCCTCTACAAAACATTCCATAGAGAATCCTTCAAACTAAATGCTATGAAAAATCCATATTATTATGCTCACTGATGCCATATTTGATTGAATTTGGGTTGTCAGCTTTTCTAGAAAATTAGTTGATCTTGGGAGTCAACTTATCTATTTACAAATTGTTGGGAATGGACAATGTAAAGCTCTTCTTAATTCAAGTTCTAGTGTGAACTTGATTTCTCATGTGATGTATATTTCCTAGAACTAACCATCTCTCAAGAATAGCAATATTGAATTGGAATTGACATACTAGTCCATTGCTATTACATTGGGAGTGGAAAAAGACATTGTGACCACTATTTGTGGGTGGTCTTATCCTGCCAGTTTTTTAGTAATCAAGGTTGAGAACTTTAAGGGGGATTTCCCAATCATTATGGAAAGGACATTGCTAGGCATTGTTAATGCAAGAATGGACATTAGAGATCTTTCCCTAGAGATATCTATGGAAAATGCATTTGGAAAGATTAAGAAGAAGTGAGTTCCATGCATCATGTACAATGTTACAAGGTGCAATTGAATTCAAAAAATTTGGTCTATGAAATAAAAATTTGTTTTTACATGCAAGTAGTATGCACATGAAGCAGATATTCAAAGGTGTCTGTATGTAATAGTCACAAAACAAGAGGACACCTAGTGCTGATCGTTAATCTTGAATGTAGCATAATGTGCATGGAACCTACTAAGATCCTAACATGTGTTTATGTTGTAGGCATGGATGAACTAGAGCATGTTCATCACCAACTCTCTAATGATGAAAAATATGATACAAATTGGGGAGAGTTGGAGATCTACCTACTAGCCTAATTTCTCTTCAAAGGTTATAGAGGTGAATGATGATACCAACTCTAGAGTTGATATTAATTGTTGATAAGGTGTTGGACATCATATCTAGTCATTGCTATTATAAGTTTCTAGATGGTTATATTGGCTATAAAAAAATCTAGATTGCAATAGAAAACCAAGCCAAAATAACATTCATAGGTCCTTAGGGACCTTTGCATATTGCAAGATGCCTTTTGTTCTATGCAATGCTCTTACCACTTTTCAACATCTGGTCTTAAGCATCTTTCAACAACAAATCAGTAGCAGAGTGGAAGTCTTCATGGATGAATTTTTAACTTATGGCACTACATTCAAGAAAGCCTTAGATTGCCTTGAGCAAGTACTCAAAAATTATTTGGACACAATTTTATGACTCAATTGGCAAAAGAGTCATCTTATGGTTTAAGAAGGAATTGTATTGGGACATACAATTTTGCAAGAAGGGATCAAGGTAGCACTTGAAAAGATAAGGATCATCCAAAGAATCACCTACAAACTAGAAACAATTCAAGATGTTCAGTCATTCCTTGGACACACTAACTACCACTGACAATTTATAGAGCATTGCTCTAAGATTGTAAAATCATTGGTTGAGCTAACGAAGAAAGATGCTCCATTCATCTAGACCAAGGAATGTGAAAATGCATTCCAAAGCCTCAAGAAAAAGCTCATAGAGACTCTAATTCTATGAGCACCTAATTGGTCTAGACCATTTTATATGATGATAGATGCATCTAATTATGCTTTGGGAGCCATGCTTATGCACTTGGATGATAAGAAACATCCATATTACATCCATTATGCAAGTTGAAGCATTGTGTAAGCACAATTGAATTACAACATCACAAAGAAAGAACTGATGGTAGTGGTGTATGCTCTAGAAAATTTTAGGTACTATGTGCTTGAATATAAAGTGCTTATGCACACTAATCATAGTGCCATCCTCTTCCTCATGAGCAAGCCAATGGTGAGCCCTCATGTCATATGGTGGCTAGTGATCTTGTAGGAATTCGATCTTACAATGATAGATCAAAAGGGAATTGATAATGTTGTTGCTGATCACTTGTCTTGGTTATGATGGGATGACAAAAATAAGGAAAGCATGCTCTCTAACCAATTTCCTAATGAACTCCTCTTTGCTAGTGCAATAAATGAAAAAATGCCCATAGAATGATATGATAACATCATGACTTATCTTTTCATTTAGCAGATGTCACAAGATCTAAACTACAAGAAGAAATAATAGTTTCTTCATTGAGCTAAGCACTTCATGGAAATTAACAGACATCTTTACAAGGTGTGCATTGATGGCCTAGTTCATTGGTGTGCCCTTGATGTGGATCAATTGCATGTTCTCTAGGATGATCATGAAGGCCCTTGCAAAGGCCACTATGTATAAAGATGCATGGTCATAAAAATTTTGATGGAAGGATACTATTGGCACACAATCTTTAGGGATGCCCACTAGTTTGTCTTATCCTGTGAGTGTTATCAACAAGATGATGGGATGATTACATAAATGGAGGGTTATCAATAGTGGATTCAACCACTAGAGCCCATCAACTTATGAGGCATCAACTTCATGGATCCCATCACACCCATGTCAAATGAGAAGGCATATATAACTGTTACCATTGATTACTACATAAAATGGGTAGAAATAGCATTTTTCATTAACTATACATCATTCACTACTATGTGGTCTATGCAACAAAATGTTGTGAATAGGTATAGGATGCCACATGCACTAATTTCTAACAATGAAACTGATTTATAGATGCTACTTTTCTCAAGCTTATGGAACACTTGGAAGTTGAACATAAATTAACAACACCCTACCACCCCTAAGCCAATGGTCAAGGAGAGGTTACCAATAGGGAGATCATGAAGATCCTAACAAGAAATATTAGCAAATATAGGAAATACTAGAGCAAAAAATTAAATGATGCCCTTTGGACCTACCACTCAACATGAAAATTTCCTATAGGCTACTCTCCCTATGAGTTAGTGTATGGAAAACTTCCAATGCTTCTAATTCAATCTAAGCTTCATATAATTTTAATAGCTTATGACATGGACTTTGACCTAAGTCTAGCATAAAAAGAAAGACTAATCAACCTAAATGTGCTATATGAAAATTGATTAGTAGCCTCATCCTTGAATGAAGTACATAAGATATTTAATAAACAATGACATGACCTAAAAATTAGAAGGATCAAACTTCAACTAGGAGAGAAGGTCCTCTACTCAAATCCCACACACGTACCTTAATGAACTAAGTTCCAAACATTGTGGAAGGGGTCTTATATAATCAATGAAATCTTTTATTCTAAGGCCATGTTGATATACAAACTTGAGAGAATAACAAGAAGTAGTTGTTTAACATCCAATAGGTAAAGCCTTTACATGAGCCCAAGTAGTAGAACAAATACCTCAACGAATGGATAACCATGCTTAAATTTTTGGATCTCCTCTCTCCAACTCAGTCATGGGGGAGATGGCCATCTATGCTAACCATATACGTGGCTCCTGAGTTTTTCTATTTTTTTGTTTTATACATGTTTTTTTTTGCAAATTAATTATTTTACACATTTTTTATTTTAAAATTTTTTCCTATTTTACACCATCATTAGTAGATTTAAATTTTTCTTGAATATTTTACAATTTATTATATATTTTACTTTATTTTGGTATGATTTTCTAATTTTTGTTAATAAACATGATTTATGCCAATAGGACATAGTGGTGCTATAGTTGTTGCTAATGGTGGTTTGTGCTTAATGTTTTTATTTGCTAATGTATGGATTCTATTTTTAAATTTTTATACTACTCGCTAAGACATGGATTCTTTTTTATGGAATAGGCCATGAATCCACTTCATCTACCCATTCATAAACACTATGTTTTTCCTCGTTTTGGGAATATGAGGTCCTTTTCATTAAATAAAATTTTAATAAATTTGTAACCTTGGTGGCTTCCAAAATTAGAAAGGATTCATTGGTTTGCACAAGGTGTGACTTCAAGGGGACTCAATATTCTTTGTACTCTTCTACTTGCTTAGGTGCATGAGTGTTTTCATGGACTTCTTACCATTCTATGTGGACCAATAACAAGAAGTTGCGTAAGTATTTGCATAGTATGGTTCCCATCTAAAAATTCCAAAAATATGTATATAATAAGAAGAAAAACAAAAAATAAAAGCAAAGTAAATGAAGAAAAACATTATGGGAATTCAAAGCACATCCCTTAGACAAATAAATGGGCTACAAACATTGGTTATGGGACTAGAAAGATAGGTTACCCATGCCTGAATGTCCCCTCTAACTAAGGCCTTCTCTGAATTTTTGCTTATCTTTTCTTCTCTTAAGGAATGATGGTTGTTTTGTGGAAGAACTCTTGTGTCTCAAGGTGATGGAATAGTCTTAGATTGGTGATGCAAAGTCACTAAAAGTGGTTGGTTTTGGTCTAGACTAAGGATGGATATTCTTAGATCATTCAAACACAAATCCATAAGGGAATTCTTATGGCCTTAATTTGGAACTTCATTCCACCTTCTCCATCATCCATCCATGTTGCCCATAACTTACCTCACTACTAGTATCCATGTTCTTATTCGATGTCTTTTCCTAATGTACTTGAATTCTTTGGTAAAATATTTAAGGTTTTTGTCTATAACTTTCATAAATCATTAATCACCTATGGGGTTCAAAAAATCCTTAGGTTGATGTTATGTAAGGGCAAATAGAGCATGTGCCTACTATAGGAAGGACCCACTTGCATATCTCTTGGTTGGACTCATTAAGTGTAACGATTGAAAATGTCACTAGCTGGAACACCAATGGGTCAATGGGAACATAACCTAACCCTGTGTTCACATGAGGGCCTTGCTAGAGGTGAAGATGGGGTTCCTTAAATGGTCTTTTCAATCAAATGGGGACTTACAAAATGAGAATAATGCTAATGCGAAAACAAAGCTAAGTGTCGTGCAACGTCAACCATATGAATAGTGCCAAGTGTAGTTGGTGTTAACAGTGTGAATAGTGTTGAGCATAGTCACATTTTTGGTAGAAAATAGGAGTGTTGGCATGCATGGACTACTACCCGAGCATAGTTGTAGGCCAAATTTGAATAAAATGAAAAAAGAAAAGTGAAGAAAATGCAAAGGAAGAAGAGAGAGAAATTGAACACCACCCCAAATGGGGTTGAGTGTAGCTAATACCAAAAGGGTTTTAGAAGATACACATTGTATAATAGGTGTAGTGGAAGCATAGTCATAGTCTCTATGATGTTAGGCTATGAAGTATGGCACTCACTGTGATGTACCATGCCTACTAGGTTGGCCACCGCAGTGTACCATGTAGTGTTCTATAGGGCTGCAATAAGGTTGTGGTGTACCATGCAATGTTCTGTAGGGTTGCAATGGGGCTGTTATGTACTATACAGTGTTCTACAAGGTTGTAATGGGGCTACAGTATATGATGTAGTGCAACTATGCCTCTCTATTGGTGTGGTGTGCTCTATGTCTCATTTGTTCATAGAGGTAAGTGCCAAGATGCCAAAGTGCCAATGCCAACTGCAAATCCCTAAAATGTTGGGGATCTAGGGATATTTATAGGGCTAAGGTTAGCCCAAAATGTAGATTGGGTACCACATGGTCATGTGGTAGGTGGGACTACACTCTAGGGTAGTTGGAACATGGAGTTAGGCTAGGCATCCACTAGTCAACCAAAAAAATTCAGAAAATTTTCTAACTCTAGTTGCTACACTCATAGAGTATATTCCTAGTAGTTAATAAAAATTTTGAAAAATTGATGTTCCATGCTAACTATGCTAACTATGCTCTACAGCGTATTTGGGGTAGTGGGAGCATAGTCTAACACTTAGAAACATTTGTGTAGCTGCTATTGACACTTAGAAAAAAATTTGCAAAATTGGCTATTGTGTGTTGACTATGCTGACTACACTCTAGAGCGTAGTCCTAGCAGTGGGAGCATAGTCTCAACAGTTAGAAAAATTTCACAACTTCTATCAACACTTAGGAAAGTCTTGCAAATCTGGATTGGCAATCTAAACTACGCTAACTACCCTCTCAAGTGTAGTCCCAGCAATCGAAGTGTATTCCAACACCTAGAAAAATATGTAGCTTATGTCATTGTTCTGACACATAAAAAATCCTACAAAACTAGTTGTTTTGTGTTGACTATGATGACTATGCTCTAGAGCATAGTTGTTGTAGTGGGAGCATAGTCTAATACTTAGAAAAATTTTGTAGCTTGTGACCTCATTCAAACACTTAGATAAAATTTTAGAAGATTGGATATTGAAGCTAACTATGCTCTACTATAGTATAGAGTGTAATCCTAGCATTTAGACAAATTTATAGAAAGTGTCATCATTCTAACCCTTAGAAAAATTTTATAGAAGTGCCATCGTTTTGATACCTAAATTTTTTTTGCAAATCTAGTAGTTGGAGCTAACTACACTCTAGTGTAATGAAGCATAGTCTCAATACTTAGAAAAATTTGTGAAAAGTGTCACCATTCTAACACTTAGCCAAAGTTGTAGTCAAGAAGCCATAGCCCAAATTTTTGTGGTGTTTCATTAAGCACCTTATCCTTAGGCATTATTGCATTCAGAATGTTTTGTACATCCATCTTCTACATCTAACCATGTGTTCCTTTAAGATTTTTCTTCAATTCACACATTATTCATCAAATTTTTGAATATTTGAGCTTCCAAAGACCCTCTAATTATTTCATCATATTCTTGGCTCTTCTAAAACTTTATAGACCCTAAATTCATTTACAAATTCCTTGTATTTTTTAAAATATTCAAGTTCGAAAACCTTGTTTATGAACCTTATAAATGAGGCCCTATTGATGGAGCCCATTCATATATGAGGCCCCATATATGTAGCCCCATCAATGTATGTAAAAATACTATATATGTGTGTGATTCCCCCTAGAAATTTTCACATTTCTTTACAAATGCCAAAGGATTTTTTGCAATTTTCAAAGTCCAGAACCTTCCAGAGTCCATAACTTTCTAACTATTTATTCAAATCATTTCATTCTTCAATTCTATAGCTCTTAGAGGTAAGCTCTTAGTTATGGGGGCCACAAACATGCCTTTCCTAATAAAAATGTTTTTGCCATTTTTCTAGCTCCCACAAAGGTTTAACTAAGAAATCAACATTTAAACACCAAATGATAGAAGATAAACCCTTTTAATGAGCTTTGGTAACACTTGTAATAAAAGTTAATTAATAAAATAAGAATAAAATAATCAATCTACAATGGTCCAACTATAGCCAAGTGTAACTAATCAATGAGATAAGGTATTCAAATATTGTAAGTTACATATTATATCTACTGATCCATAGATGTGTTGTGACTGCAAATGACATGAAAAGGCAAACACATGCAAAAGGAGGATCCTCTCAATGAAGGGAGAAATGACCAAGAACCAACCCAAAAGGAGCCAATTGCAATCCATGCAATGGGACCTCTGAGGTTGAGGCCAAAGTAGAGTCTATTCATCAAATTCTAGAATAGGTGGTAGCAACAAAGCATTCCCATCGAGATGAGGCACCAGCTCAACAAGCAAACATTAAGGTAACCTTGATAGAAGCCTACCTAAACTAGATCAAACCAAGGGAGGTCTAGAAGATGGTGCTCTAGCAGTTAAACTTTACCTCTTCCATGTGGTCAATTATCAGTTTCAATGGGGAGTGGTACATGGAAGAGACATTCTTATTTTGGAACAATAGGTAGGCTAGTTCAACAGTCAAAATCAAGGACATTTTAGTTTCCTACTCGGTGTCAGCCATTGTAAAGGTACTTGGGATATCTAAAATTGGGAAGAATCTCACTAGGATTTCAATGTAGGTAAACCCTATCATCAAAAAGAAATGTGTTTAGTGGTGCTATGGTGTTAATCGTAAGAAGTACGACATGCTTACATTGGCAAAAAGAATCCACTATAAGATTACAACCTTTCACTTAAATCCAATGGTGAGGTCCAACAAGATCATTACATTTTCTACCCATGTGTGTGCTCCTCTAAGTGGAAGATTCCCAATCAAGCTTCCATGGTTAACCTATTTAGAGATAGTGAGGTAGTTCAAGAAGAATGAATGTGGAATGAAGGCACTCCCCTTCCCATGCCTCATCATAAAACTATGTTGGAGGGAGGGATAGTATGCTACACTAATGATGCTATTCGACATGCTTCGACCGCTAATTGGGTGGAGATGATGAAGGAAAAAACTCCTACAACAATCATTGAAGAAAATGAGTAGTAGCCAACACCTCCATCTACTACTCAAAAAATTGTGCCAGATGTTGCTATAACATTCCAATAGTTGCACAAGTATAGAGAATGGATCTTGAGTGAGCAAGAGTAACAAGTAGCCACAAGTGGTGGAGACCCATTGATGTATCAGTTAGTAATAAGTCACTTGAATGAGATGGCTTGAATAATTAGCCTAATAGGAAAAGGTCAAACCCTAGCTCTAGAGAGGTAATGGTATCTCTCTTATAATAATAGCACCTCCCAGAGATTTCTAGGAATGCTGCAACCTTCGATGTGTGCTTAGAGAAGGGCAAGGAGGCAATAGTACTAGTGATGTAGCACCAAGGGCAAGAAATATGAACTGAGATGGTTGCTAATAGAATAACTAAAATCCTTAATGCACCTGCAATGTTTGTACTAGACGTCACTACACTTAAAGATGTGTAGATGTACACAAGGATCATAAGAGGTAGATTAAGCACAACACAACATGAACAACTATTGGACTAACTAGTAGGAATTAGGCAACCACTTCTAGATGTCTTTGATCATCTAGATAATATCACTGTAACTCAATTATAGTTCCTAGATTCAAGGGGAAAGAACATTATTTTGGAAGGGTAACTTGAAACAACCAAGAAGTTGAATGAATGCTTGGCTACAGAAGTTGCTAAATTGAGAGCTAAGATTGTTGACCATGCATTTCTCAACCCAATAGTGACAAGATATGAAGCTCTTAAATAACTTCACACTAGGTTGAGGGTGTGATGGAGATGATGGTGTTCTACCAATCCTTGGTAGAGGCCACCCAGCATAAAATTCAGAAGGCATTGGATCTGACCCGTTAAGAAAATGTATAGCTGATTATTGAAAACCATCTCCTACAAAATGTTGATGCACATAAATAATAATTAACTGATTTTACCCATCAATAGTAGGTGAAACTAGCCAAAGCAAAAATAGAGTTAAGGAAATTGGTAGTTGAAAATAGAAACCTCTTCTCAAAATTAGACGCTCTCAAGTTTAAGGGAGTTAAGAATTACTATAGAGATTAGATCAGCCTATAGAAAGAAGTAAATGATAAACATATTTAAGTGGCAAAGGCAAAGATGAACAAGATCCTCTAGCAACTCCAACAAGGACATGAATTATGGTAGCCCATCATTCATGGGATTGATTAGTACAATAAAGTAAAAATTTTCTTGAAGGTGTTGCATATAGAGAAAATGAGTGAATCTATGAAGCTTGCTAACCTCCATACATAGACCTCACTATGTTGACTATTGGTTCATTGTAGTTAGAATTGTAAAAGAAAGTGGCTAGCTTGCACTTATTATACAAGGCCATGTTTAAGCACCATAAGGACACCAAGAAAAAGGTTGTAGAGGTAAACGTTGAACTTCAAGTTCTCAAGGGAAAATATTTAAATCAGAGATTTGTTGCTAAGAGCATGGCAAAAAGAATGAATGGGTACTAGAAGTTGTAGAACACATTGAAGGAATTCGATGTCAGATGCAAGCAATTCACTACTAAGTTCATCAATGTCAAAGAGCTATTTCCAATAATTTCTTATTTATGGGATATCCCCATTCTAGTGCACATTAGTGATGCCATATGAACTATGAATGATCCACAAAGTAAGGAGGAGAAGATGAAAGCATTACTGGATTCTTTTTTCCCTTCATTAAAGATAGTAGTTGTAGTAGGATGGCCATAGCTACCTTAGATATTGCATGTGCCTGAAGCTGGCAAAGGTCCTTTAGAATCTCAAGAACCTCCATTGCCTAGGACTATTTGATCTTCTGAACCATCTTCATGCTAATAGAGGATGTGCTATATAGTTTGAGTAGTCATGTGATGGTGTTTAGTTTTGTTTCATGAACACCAAAAATTGTTTAATTATGTTAATTTATACACTTAGGCACTTAGTGTTGTTATGTTAGTTTGTTGTGTTAAATGTTAATCAACAATCCCATACCTTCCCAATTTTGTAAGGGAACTTAAGATTGAGTTTTCATTTAATTGTGTGGGTATGATGAAGCATCAAAGTATCACATTGATGAACCCTCATTGACATGGCCTTGTTGATAATCCCTTGTTGACATGGTCCCATCTATGTCGTGTTTCCTTATCATTGGGGTTGCATCAATGTAGCATTTTCTACGTTTATGGGGCCCTATCAATGTAGCTCCACAATAAAGTATATAAATACATGCTTTTTATAGTTATAGCAAAGTTTTTATAGTTTTTTCATTTAAGAGTTAGAATATTTTTCTAAGTGCCTAAAATAGAAGTTAGAAAGTTTACAAATCTTTATTCAAGCATTGATGTACCTGAGCACACTAGTGTGAATTGCAATAAAGATAAGCCTTTTGATCAAACCTTGTAGCACTCGGAATAGATTAATGATTTATTTTTGTATTTACTATTTTTGTTAATTACATGGTTAATTAAAATAAGTAAGACTTTAATTCATTAAGCTAAATACATTAAACACATAAGTATGATCGCTTCTAGCATAACATACAACGCTTGGTAATTCCAGTAGTGCTTAACACTTGGTAATCAAGTAGTGTTATATGCATTTAGGATGTGTACGAAAAGTGGGACTAGATGGTTATGTTAGGATATTTAGTTATTAATTAGAAATTAGATTAGTTAAATTGGTTAATAAATTGAGTTTCAACTTGTTATCAATCATAGGTGAATAAAATATAAAATAACAAAAATCATGTACCCCAATTACACTTAACCATATAACTAAGCTTCACAAGTATAGTTCGGAAGAAAAAAATTGCCACAATTAGATTTCACTTCCTAGAACTAGTTTACTTAGGAACTTAAGGTCTATATAATTTGACCAGATTGCACATAAATGCTTATAATTCATATGATTGAGCATAGGGTATACTTGCCACTCATCAGAAATAAAACGATAATAAGCACACATGCATCATAATTCCTCTTGGGATCAAGTGTAATGCATTTATTGCAATTATCTCTTAGGGATAAGTTTCACACCACATCTAAAATTCAATAAAAATGGATCTTAGTTATAATCTTGATGACCCACATTATGTCATATAGTTATGAAATCCTTAGACAAGAAATGAATTATTGCAACTCAAACAAATGGAAATTAAATAAATAGTTTTATTATTTTTACTATTTAATTAATAGTATAATAAGGAAATACCATAAGCTTTATTAATCATATAAAAAATAGACTTTGCATTAGTGAAATAGTTTTAGGCTACATAAGCAAGATAGTGCTATCACATAGTCTAGTCACACATGTGAAAGTGATGACTCAAAATACACACAAGAGAAGGAAGGAAATGAATGTAACCATTAGAGGAATAGATTTTTACACAAAATGATATGCTAAAAGCAAAGTAGAAAATGCTATGAATGAATTGTTAAGTGTCAGAGATCATTCCAAGTATTTATAGTTTTCACAACATAATGATAAAGGTTTGCTAGCACATAGGCATTAACAAAGGTCCATCAATGTAGCCTAAGAAATCAAGAAATACACCGAAGATAAATTAGGGAAAAAAGAACCAATCTAGGCTTGCTAGAAGGATGTGTTAATGCCTCTGCATTAACATAGGGAATGCACTAACAAGGTAGTCAATGTACCCTCTCCTAGCATAGTTTACTCACAAGTTTAGGATGAGAGCTAAGATATGAAGGAACATGTCATAAGGTTTCTAGGATATCTGAATTAAACTAGAGACATCCTAATAATCCAAAACATATACCAAATTTGAAAGTATAATATGGAAGGCTAGGATGCAAACCTTGGAGTAGAGACCTTAACTGTACATGCAGAAATCACAAACACAAGGTATAAAATACTTATTGAGTATAGGGCTTACAATTGACTTACAAAATATCACTATATTACTTATCATTCCTCCATGTAAATCTACTTTCATAACTTTAACATCCAAGACACAAAATGGGGATCCAACACATGACATGATCAATGTGAAGAAAGATAATTGTACAAATATACAAACCAAAATTATAATACAATGCAAGCCATCGTACTAAGAAATGCTAGGGATGGTGACTAAGAGAAAAAGCCCCCTAATGTACCTTCTTGATATGAGAAGAAGCATAAAGAACTAGGCACGAACATGTGAAATATTAAAAGCTACCTTTCAAGTTAGGTTATGCTTACTCAAAGCTCATGATTCAATTTGTGCATTAGTCCCTACTCTTGCAGAACTACTTGATGTCATTCCTCAGCATCCACCCAGAACTACTTGACTTTTCCTAGCCTACAAGAGCTCACACTGGGCTACATTCAACTTGACCAACTCTTGATAAAGTTTTTCCTTTATCTCTATGTGTGGTCTTCATGTAGAATTCTAAACCACATAAAGATACTTTCTCTAATCTTCGTACATATCCTCTTTGTCTCAAGTCTTCTTTTAGGAATTGTGATAATTGCTTTAGGGTGGAGGATGTACATGTTCTCTAGTAAGTCCATCTTCTTATACATGTTTTAGCTTACATGTAGCCATTTATTAGAGTTTGAAATGCAAGGTGTGGAATGTTTCATTTATCTCACACCTCTCCCCATTTACTTATTTATTAAGAAAAGCTACAATTTTGTGTAATCTACATACCTCGACATCTCCGGTTACCTACTCAATCAGATGAATCTTCATGAGTTCATCAGTTTTCTTAGTAGTCTTATCCACCAACTTATATTAAAAATGTTAATGCTCTTGTCTATATGGAGGTATTTATCCCAAAATTGGATCATGATTTGGCTATCTTTCTCTCATCTTCATACCTACTAGAAGGAAGAGTCTTTCTTCTCTTTCTCTTGGCTCATCCTTTTCAACTTTTGGAAATTGATGTTTTAACATTCTAATTTACTACTCCAAGTCATCCTTCATAAATAAAGCTACCTCATCAACCTATTGCATCTGAAATAACTTAGCCTACAGGTGCTTAATTTGCACATTTAGAGTGATCATGGAAGGTGCTAGTACCAATGGTGTAATCTATTCTAATTGCTTCTACAACCATCATACCTATACTTTACTTCTTCACAACTCCCTTGGATAGAAGGTTCTATAATCATTTGTAGCTTATAACTTATCTTATAACTTAATGAGTTCAATCTCCACCATATTATCAATGTTCCTCTATAGAAACTTGGTGGTTAGATCGATCCTTTGTTCTTCTTCTACATACTGGCTAGTCCCAGGGGATCAATGGATACCAAGAGGACTTCTAATACATGTTGGACATTATGCATGTTATGCCTCAATTTATTTGAAGAGGAAATACTTCTTGAAGGAATATGGATTTGTGATTGAATATGGATATCATGATGGATCATTGATGGATCATTCAATATGGAAGGAAAAAACGTGAAAAGATTTTCCCTTATAGCCTTAGCATCTATGATGGTTTCAAACATATATAATAAATTTTTGTCAAGTTCTATGACTACAATGTCAATTATGATAGCATATCCATCACCTTTAATGTGCATAATGGATCAAAACAATCACTAGGAAGAGGTTATTGGCTTTACTTGATGTTGAATCTAAGAGGTTGGAAGACAAATCCACTAGGTCTTTACACCTATGTATGCTAAGATGCTTAAGGCATGGATGGTGTCCTTCTTTAGTGCTGGTAAATCTAGTTTGAAGGATGAATGTAAAATACCTCCATATAAGGCATCTCATTCTTTGAATTAGGTGCAAACTCAACAATCTTTATATGTCCCCCTTGGGATCACCACCATTACATTCTGCTAGTATATCATTCCTACAGTTGTGGGATGTCTTTCCACATGATTCATTATGCCTACCAATTCATAGAGTTTTCTAGTTAACATAGGAAAAGCATAACCCTTTCTCTTATGTTAGGCCACATCTTTAATCTTCTAAATTAAGACCTTATAAATAAAATGGGGAAAGCTGATGATGCACTTCTTCCTTATCATCGCCATAATTTTAGGCCCTTGAGCAAAGATGCTCAATGATCTTTTCATAGATAACAAATTGTGCATGATAATTTTATACGTAGCATTGAGAAGTAAGGAAGCTTAAAAACATTCACCTCTACTTTATCCATGTTAAGGCCTCAAGTAGAACTTTTGATCTAAACTTACACTTAATCTTCTGGGTCCATTGCCACCAATCATTGACTAGCTTATTTGGAAATCCAGCAACCCTAGAGATTATCCATGTCTAAATACCCACAATATTCTCTCCAACAAAGGCTAGGATACAATTTGATGTAAGGTTATGGTAGAACTCTTCTACCTCATGCCGATACCAGATAAAGAAATGGGTGATGTACTTGTAGAAATTCATCTACTACAATGATTTCCTAAGCTTAGAAGGACTAAGTTCAAGAAATTAATGGTAAATTTTCTCTTCATGAATGAGTCGTTGTTGGATGTCATGTGCATCCATAGCATCTTAGAAATCATGTAGTTCATCATCATCATTATCCACTAGGTCCTTTAGCACTTGTTTAGCTACCTCCTAGTATGCATGACTTGAAGATCAAGAATGTGACTACCTAACATCTAAACTACTTCTAAGTGGAGGTCTTTTTGGAGTAGGTTCTAGATTAGGAGATCTAAGCTCTTCTTCTTTCTCCTTGTTAGGAACTAGTGGTTCATATAAGGATGCATAGATAGATGCTTGAGACTATTCAAACCCTAATATGGTAAGCTATGAAAACTACTAAAAATCAAGTAAGTCCCCTAGGCATTATACTACCATTGAAAAAATTACATGCAAAAATAGTGATAACTATAATACTTGAAAACACTTAAGAAATATTATCACAACTATAAAATAATGATGTGCATGGGTGAGTATATAATAAGATAGAAATCTTTAAATAACTACCAAATGAATTAAATACATACCCAAATTGATTCCTCTTCCTCACAACTACATTATAAGATACCATGTTTAAACCATGATAAGAATGCTAAGGATAAGAAAGATCAAGAAGAATATGTATAAATATATTACTAATCCAACCTTAGAGATGAAAATTTGATGGAGTCTTGTTTACTTATGATCAAAAGGAAGTAAATAAAAGAAAAATTCATGAAACTAAAGTATCAAATGGCCTTGGGAGAATCCACCATACCCCCCTCCCAAGTTTATACTAGTCCATTAATGCAAGCATGAAGTGCACTAACACAAGGGCATTGGTGTAGGGGGTGCATCAGTGCATCATCCCAAGCATGGAAAAACTCAAAACTGTATCATACATACACTCAAATTACCATCCTTCACCTCTAAATCCATGCACAAGATTGAGAATAAGTCCACATCATCATGAATCAACCTAATAAGGCATCGAAGTAGCAATACAATAAAAGCATTACTAACTTACTTTTAGTGACATCCAAAATCATGAACCAAACACCAGGAAAGAGAGTTTAGGAAAATGAAAGAATGATTAGAGCACTAAGAATAATGAAATATAGGTACAAATGATATGAATGAGAGAGGGGTTTCATGGTCAATTCTTAAAGCACAAAGAGTTGATACTTACACAAGTTAAAGATCAATTAGGTATCTAATGTAATGTAACCATCATGATCATTTGTAGATAAGCTTTAACTCACTTGCTTGCAATGTTAATCTACCAAGGATTGACAAGTGGGTCCTCCCCATAGCAGATACTTACCTTTCTTATCCTTGTGAAATTCATTGATGAGACACCCATGGATTCCCAATAACTAGTAAGATATTACCATAAAATGTGAGTCTGTCACCTTGAATGTCCAACTCTCATCTTCCACTTTTCCTAATCAACTTCTTGCCATACACAACAATAGATAAGAAATGAAGTGGAAGAGATGGAGAATGAATAATGAAAAATATAAAGAAGGGTGAAGGTGCAACATCACTAGATTTCTAGCCAATCATTCAATTAGCTCATAGAGCATGTGAGCATATCCTACATCCCACAAGAGATCCATCACTATATCCTATCACCATTACTTATCCATGCAATAGGGATTGATGAGAGCAGTTACTCTAGTAGTTATTCTAATTATTAGAGTGGTTACTTTAGAATTTATTCTAATTATTAGAGTGGTTATTCTAGCCGTTACATACTAGTTATTCTAATTATTAGAGTGGTTACTCTAATTATTAGAGTAGTTGCTCCAAAGTCTATAAATACAGTGCCCAGGTGCAGAATTGGAAAGAAGTCTTTTAGTAGTCAAGTAGTGAAACTCTTGCAGTCTATTTGAAAGTTAGAGTATTTTCCAAGTGCCCACAACAGGAGCTCTAAGTGTGGATGAATCTTTATTTGAGCATTGTGTACCTTACCATACCTTATGTATGGTAATAAAGACAAGCTCTTTGATTTTATCCTTGCAGCACTTGAGATTTTTTTTCTTACGCATTTATTTTAGTTTATTTTCTTATGCATTTATTTTATGCACTTTACATTTCTATTATTAGCATAGCAATTCATTTTATCAATTAAGTAAATCATTAAATTAGACAAGCATGACCACTTTGAGCATGCGTGTAATGCTTGGTAACCCAGTAACAATTAGCATTTGGTAATCCCAGTAGTGTTGCACTGGTTTAGGATGTGTATAGCAAGTGGGAATGGATGCTGGTGTTAGGATTAGTCAGAACATTAGTTAATGATTAGTTAAGTTATATTATTCACTTAGTTACCTCTCTCCTTCCCTACTAGCGTAGGGCATAAAAATATAAAAACTCTAAAAATCATATGCCTCAAGCTTACTTAACCATACAATTATGACATATAGGTAAGCTTGGGAAGACAATGATCAATCAACCTGTGCTTGTTCCACAAGGGTACATAAGCACTTAGTCCTTGGAATTCAATTGGATCATGTGTGAAACACTTGTATTCATATGATTGAGCATAGGGGTACCTCGTCTTTCATCTCTCGTCATTGGCATCATTACCAAGGACTTAGTTGTTTGTGCACTAATTAGAACTTAGGAAATCATTTACATCATTGGAACAAACCCTTAGGGTTGATTGAGAAAATAATAAACAAGAATAAATTGCACACTGAATAGATAGGTATGTCTCCTTCTTCATATGAAAGCGCCTCACTGCCTAGGTCTGAAACAAGAAACAATCGATGACATAATACACATGACGTTGATCCGCTAGTCCCTCAGCAAGTTTGAGTGGTATATATTCATCTCGATGAGTATATACTAGACTTTACCTTTATCCTCCATCAAGATAAACAACTGCATTGGTGAGACTTAGATGGTAACATAGTGTTACCTCCTGATCGTTCAATCCCAAGCATGCTTCTTCATGCTCTCACACGAATTGGCATGGCACACTTACATGCAGAATACATTGTGCAAGACCATGACTCGAGAATACCTTCCCATAGAGGCACAATGCCAAAGGGACTTGCAATAGGAGAGACATCATAAGTCTTTGAAGAATAAGTGGTCGCAGGATGTCCCACATATATTAGGCAAAAATGAGGGTGGTGAACCTACCTCAGGCAGTCTCCCATAAAACGATGTTCCTCCCCTTGACTTTGGCCAAGGGGTTGTGTATCAGGACCTTCATTCCACTATCCGTAACCTAGGTTCTGATACCCATGGGCACAAAGGGTTTGAAAAAGTGACACGAACTCATGGTAAAGGTGGAAATTCTGATCACAATCACAATTAGGGCTGAGACTACAGAAGCAAATGTAGTAGACACCATCATGGTGACGATTCTCCTTTTTCTTCACCTTCATCATATTCTTCACCTCTCCTTAAATATTTAGATGTGGTCATAAAGAAAAATACCATGGGGATAAAGGTAGGCAAAGTGGAAGTCATAGATGAAACAACCAGGAAATGGAATGAGGGCACTCTAGGGAGTCATGACATAGAAGACGGGATAGTAGGGAACAACGTAGGCATCCTAGACGCCATGGATGAGATGATCACGATGAACCCTCCTCACTACTTGAAGTATGTTGGACATAATTGAGGCTATTATAATTCCAACAAGGCATCAAAAAGATAGTAGGATCAAGAGATTAGATATGAACAACATCCCACAATTTGAAGGGGGATACAACACTAATCCTCAAAATCATTTACAAGCATTCCATCATGCGTGTGCCTTACAGAATGTAGAGAATGAATGGAAAAAGCTTAATTTGTTCCCATAGACATTAGTTAAAGAAGCAGAAAGCTAGTACCAATCTTTAGAACCAAAATTCATTCATAGGTGGAGTACTATGTTAGAACTATTTAATGACAAGTACCAAACATACTCCCAAGTGTCTAACTTACAAAATCAAATCCAAGGTTGGAAAAAAAGAGGACATGAACCCTTGGATGCTACCATGGGCTAATACTATGCACTATTACATCATTATCCTGGCCATGGTTATTCACAAAGGGATCAACTGCGCCATCTCGTGGATGGGCTTAGGCATGAAATGAGAAGAACCCTTGGGACTTATGCCCAAGGGAGACTATTCGAGCTTAGGTCCCATGAAATTCAGAAACTATTAGAGCAAGTTTCTATGGAAGAAGATGATCTATGGAAGAGAGAAAGTGTAAAAGAGTATAACCGAGATCCTTACCTTCAGAAGAGGGGAGTAATATTTTTTGAGGATGAAGACAAGTCACCACTCGAAGAGATGGTGAACAGGAAAACTTTACCTATCCAAAAGATGACATCAAAAGTTTCAACAAAGGTAGACCAAATGTAGGATTCCCTAGATAATAGATTTCAAACTATTCTTAAAATGGTAGAGCAGTTTAGAGAGCAAGGTAGTGAGAAAAGAGAAAAGAAAGAGGTTAAACATGCACATAGCAAGAGTAAGGGAAACGTTGCCATCATAGAAAAGGTTGTAGATTTGGAAACAAACAATGATAGTGGATGTGAGATATGTTAATATGACCATCCTAAGTGATGTTGCCCTATAATCTCACATCTATAGGAGTTTGGGGCATATGCACTTAACCCACAATTAAATAAAAGGCAAATACCTCGAAGGTTACCTTATCCTCAAGGTAACCCAAGGCAGTTCCATCAACCCTTAACATATTATCCTAGTGGAACTGCACCATAATTGATTGAGCAATATCAATTGTGGCAACACCCACAATCATGGGGAATGCCACCACCAAGGCAATAGTATCCTTACCAGCAACCTGACCCATATGAATATTGCGTGTAGTAGCCAATCTCCCCATGTGACTCTACTGGTCACATCACTCCTCAACCTCACTACCAAGCCCATGAGTATTATGGAACTCCCTTTTCTAGAGGCAATATTTCACAAGCATATCATCCTTCTCATCTGGCCACATCTCTTCCACCAATAGCTCCACTACCACCTACTCCCACAATGCAAAGTGAAATCCCTACCTAGCCACAACAATGTAATGCCATGAGGGCTCTTAACTCTCAACCTATTGTTGGTTCCAACAACCACATGAAGAAAAGACCTTTCTTTAGAGCCAACATTCCAACCAAGCCCTTGCAATCACAAGTGGTTGATTTCTTAGATGCGTTAGTATCAATCAAAACTTCAAATTCTCCTTTAACCTAATCACTGCACTCAACACATACGATCATGCTAACACATGCCTTCACCGATTGGATCAAAGTTGGCCACCTTCTTAGGAAATTCTATGATCCTAGGAGCTCTTTGATATACTTACAAATTGTTGAAAATGCATAGTGTAAGGCTCTTTTGGATTCAGGTTCCAATGTTAACTTGATTTCTCAAGAAATTTACAAGACCTAGAACCTACCACCATTGAAAAAGAGCAACATCTATCTAGAGTTGGTTGACTAGTCCATCACTGTCCCACTCGGACTGGTGGAAGACATTATTACCACTATTTGTCGGTGGTTGTACCCAACTGACTTTCTAGTGATTCAGGTAAATAATTATAAGGGGGAATTCCCAATCATAATGGGAAGAGCATGGCTAAGCACCATCAACACACACTTAGGAATCTATGATCTTTCCCTAGAAATATCAAAGAAAAATACATTTGGAAAGATTAAGAAGAGGAAAGTTCCATGCATCACATATAGTGACACAGGGTGTAATTGTATGCAGAGGTCATAGTTTATGCAAAGTTTAGCATTGCATACATGCAATCAGTGTGCACAAGTGATTAACATACAAAGATGCCTATATGTAGTAGCCACACAACAGGAAGACACCTAGTGCCTGACAACTGATCAAGAAAGCAATTCACTCATATGCATGGAATCAACTAAGGGTTTGACTTGTGCTTACATTGATAGCATAGACACATTAGAGTAAGTCCACTTCCAACTTTCAAGTCTTAACCTTGAAAATATCAACTGGGAGAAGTTGGAAATCCTTGATAAATTTAAGCAAGAGCCCCTCGAGCTGAAACCATTGCCCACTGGTATGGAATACACATTCCTTAAAAACAAAAAATTAGTAATTATTAATTGTAATCTTGCTCCTCAACAGAAAGAAGAACTAATAATGGTAATAAATAAATGGTTAGAAGCTTTCACTTGGTCATATCCTGAATTAACTGGAATAGATCCTAGGATATGCCAACATAGAATTTACACTAACCCCTCCATCAAGCCTCGAAGACAATAGCAGAGGTAATTGAACCCTAAGCTGAAGCAAGTAGTTAAGGAAGAAATCAAACAGCTTCTCAAGGCTGGGTTCATATACCCCATTGCTAATAGTGAATGGGTTAGCCCCTTAGTTATTGTGCCTAAAAAGGGAGGAAAATGGAGGGTGTGCATAGATTTCAAGCTACTAAATATGGAAACATTCAAAGATCACTTTCCATTGTCATTTTTTGACCAAGTCTTAGACACCATCGTAGGGCATCACTATTATAGTCTTCTTGATGGATATATCAAATATAACCAAATACAAATAGCCCAAGAATACCAAGCCAAGACTACATTCACCATTCCTTGGGGAATGTTTGCATCAAAAAGATGCCATTTGGTTTGTGCAATACCCCTACAACATTTCAACAATTAGTTCTAAGCATATTCCAATAGAAGATAGGGAATGGCATGGAGGTATTTATGGAAAACTTCTCCACTTATGGAGCAAACTTTAATCAAGCCTTGGACCAATTGGAGCAAGTGTTAAAAGGATGTGTAGAAACCAATTTGAGGCTCAACTAGCAGAAAAGCCATTTGATAGTACAAGAAGGCGTAGTACTAGGGCACAAAATATCACAGATAGGGATAGAGCTAGATGCCGAGAAAATCAAAATTATCCAAGGAATTACCTATCAACCAAAAACTGTTAGAGATATTTGGTCATTCCTTGGACATACTAGCTACTATAGGAGATTTATTGAGAAATTTTCAAAGGTTACCAAACCATTGGTGGAATTAACAAAAAAGGATGTACCTTTCGAGTGGACCAAGGAATGTGAATTAGCTTTCCAAACTCTAAAACAAAAGCTAGTAGAAACACCCATTCTACAAGCTCCTGACTGGTTCAAACCATTCCATATCATGAATAACATGTCCAACTATGCCTTAGAAGCCATACTTACATAGTTAGATGACCAGAAGAATCCTTATTACATCCACTATGCAAGTAGAAGTATCGATGGTGCACAACTTAAGTACACTACCATTGAGAAGGAATTAATGGTTGTAGTGTTTACACTAGAAAAATTTAGACACTATGTATTAGGATATAAAGTATATATACAAACAAATCATAGTGCAATCTAGTTCCTCATGAATAAGCCAATGGTATGCGCTCGTATCATACGATGGCTTGTAATCTTACAAGAGTTCAATTTAACAATAATCAATCGCAAGGGCACCAAGAATGTAGTTGCTAATCATTTATCTCAGTTACAATGGGACAAAAAAGAGGATGAGTATCCAATGCCTGATAATTTTCCTAATGAATTCCTCTTTTCTGGTGTAGTAAATAATCAATCACCCATGGAGACAGACTGGTACAGTAGCATTCTTACCTATCTCCTCATCCAAAAAACACCACAAGAGTTAAACCTTAAGAAGAAACAATAGTTTCTTCATCGAGCCAAGTACTTTATGGAGATCAATGGGCAACTTTACAAAGTATGTCCTGATGGCTTGGTTCTATGGTGTGTTTCCAACATAGATCAATTGTGAGTTCTCCAAGATGCTCATGAGGGTCCTTGTGGGGGTCATTACATTTGGAAAAGAATGACCATTAAGATCCTACTTGTAGGATATTATTGGCCTACATTATTTTGGGATGCCCATCGTTTCATCCAATCTTGTGAGAACTATCAACGTGATGGAGAAATGACTGCTAGAATGAAAGGTCCACAATAATGGATTCAACCGTTAGAACCCTTTGACATTTGGGAAATTGATTTTATGGGGCCGATTACACCAATATCTAATGGAAAAGATTTTATTATTGTTGCTGTTGATTACCTAACAAAATGGACCAATGCAACTGCTATTAAATATTGTACATCATCTATAGCTGCACAATTTGTTTAACAAAAAATCATAAATAGGTTTGGTGTGCCACGTGCACTTATTTCAAACAATGGTACATACTTCATAGGTGCAGATTTTCAAAAATTAATGCAATGCTTAGGGGTTAAGCATAAATTGACTACACCATACCACCCCCAAGTGAACAGTTAAGCAGAAGTCACCAACAAGGAGATTACGAAGATATTAACAAGAACCATTAGCAAGTTTAGGTGAGATTGGAGCACTAAACTAAACGATGCTCTTTGGGCATACCGCTCCACATGGAATCTCCCTACAGGCTACTCTCCATATGAGTTAGTGTATGGTAAATTACCGATGCTTCCCATTCAAAATAAGCTCCATACACTATCCACAACATGTGACCTCAACCTTGACCTTGATTTAGCATAGAACCAATGGTTAATAACCCTTAACTTGCTATATGAAAATCGATTAGCTGCCTTGTCATCTAACAAATTGCACAAGGCCTTCAATAAACAATGTCAAGACCTAAGAATTAGGAAAGTGAAATATCATCCAGGAGATAAAGTCCTCTATTGGAATCCCACACATGTGCCACAACATACTAAATTTCAAACACTATGGGAAGGACCTTATATTATTTATGCAACTTTTCCTTCAAGGGCCATGACAATATACAAACCTAAGAGCCCATATAAGAAAATTTTGGTCAACGTGCAACAAACCAAACCTTTCTTGGAGCTTAGGATAGCCAGTACACATGCTACCTCTCTTGATGGACAACCTTGCTCACTATTTTAGATCTCCTCCTTCCAACTTAGTCATGGGGGAGATGGCCACCTATGCTAATCATTATAGGCCCTCAATTAATTTTGAATTTTTTTACACATTTTTTATTTTACATATTCTTTTAACTTTTATTATTTTTTTACACCATCATTCATGTTTTCACTGTTTCTTTGATTACTTGATTTACTTTTATTCATTATCTAATAAATGCTCATGATGGTGGATTCAATTATATCACATGGATTGCTAATGTTTTATTTTTACCTTTGAATTATGATGTCGATATTAAGGTATGGTTCTTTTGGTAAAATAGGAAACGAGTCCACACTCTCCACTCATCCATACAACTTTATGATCTTCTTTGGCTTGGAACTGTATAGTCTCTCTTTTTCTAAGTAAAGTTTTAATGAATTGGTGATTGGGTACTTTTCAAACTAAGGAAAGACTCAAAGCATGAAAAGGGTATGACTTCAAGGAGATTTGATGCATTTGTGTTGGCTATTCTCTTGGGTGCTTGGATGCTTTTTCCTAGGTTTTCTGCCATTTTGACATTGTTCAAAAATTGGGAAGCTAAGTGAATAATTTTTTGCATGGTGTGGTTCTCACAAAAAATAAAAATAAAAGAGATAGAAAAAGGAGAAAAATGTGAGAATTCAAAGCACATCCCTTAGACATAATAAAGAAATATGGGCAACAAGAACTAGTTATGGCATTGGAAATACATGTTATCCATGCCTAAAGGTTCCCTCTAACTAAGGCCCTTTCTCACTTCCTGCTTCTCCATCTCACTCTCCTTGGGATGGTGGTCACTTTTTGTGGAAACATTTTTGTTGCCTTAAGAGGATGGATTGACCAAGTGTATTGATGCAAGATCACTAAATGTAGTTGGTTTGAGTCTAGATTTGGGATGAGTTCTACTCAGTTATCTTAACCATGAAATAAACAAGGGGCTTTACAGAACCTTGTACTTGGGATTCCATTCCATTCTCTCCTCTCCATCTTTCTTCCCATTTTCCACCTCATTGTTAGTTTTATCAATAGTTCATTTTGGGTTCATGCATTATTTTTCTTTGGTGAACTCTTATGGGTAAGTTTTTAACTCTTGCTTCCACATGAAATTCCTAGAGCCTACGGACTCTTTGGTTTGTGGGTTTGTCAGGGCATAAAGGGCATGAGCCTACTTTGGGGAGGACCCACTGGCATTTCTTTTGGTGTAATTTTTCACTTCTTTCCCTTAAACATTTTCTGCAATCAATCATTTCTTGTTTCATCCCCATCCATGACATCCATTTGATTGGCCTTATCATTGATATTTTTCGTCTTTCTTGTTCCTCATGTTTTTCCATCTTATAGCTACCGAAGGTTTGCTCTTAGTCATGGGGGCCCTGGAAATTTCTTTTTAATTTTTTCCATTTTACTAATTGCCTAACCCCTACACCTAGGGTAGTTTCCAGTGATAAATCTCTAAACTAGTTTCTGCCATAACCACAACTCAGCCAATGCACTTCATATCGAGGCAAGGTATTAACTGCATTATGGATTATCTATCTTTGCTCATTTGTGACTGTGTTGTGTGTGGAGATGGTAATCATATAAGCAATTGAGTAGGCTTGGAGGAAGCACTCTAGATGGACTAGAATTGGAGCATTTATGAAAGGAGCAAGTTTGGTGGCATGGCTATGGATAAACAACGGAAGGTGCAATCTCAGCATTGGTCGTAACAAGCTCCATATTCTTTCTCTCTCTCTTTCTTCTTCTCTTCAAGCTACTAAATAAAGGCTTAGATGTCATTTATGTATGAGTGTTCACCACAATGATCATGAACACTAATGTTGTAATATGCTTATTGATTTGTTCACTGGGCACGTTGAGTCTTTCATCCAATTTCACCATCAGTTGTCAATTAGTCAATAATCTCATTCCTTACCAATATCTTGTAAGGAACTCGAGGATGAGTTTTCATTCAGTCGTAGGGGTATGATAAGAGCAGTTACTCTAGCAATTATTCTAATTATTAGAGTGGTTACTTAGCAGTTATTCTAATTATTAGAGCGATTACTCTAATTATTTGAGTAGTTGCTTCCAAGTCTATAAATACAATGCCCAGGCACACAATTGGAAGGAAGTCTTTTAGTAGTCAAGGAGCGAAACTCTTGTAGTCTATTTGAAAGTTAGAGTATTTTCCAAGTGCCTACAGTAAGAGGTCTAAGTATGGATGGATCTTCATTTGAGCATTGTGTACCTAAGCACACCTTATGTATGGCAATAAAGACAAGCTCTTTGATTCATCCTTGTAGCACTTGAAATTTGTTTTTTTACGCATTTCTTTTATTTTATTTTCTTATGCATTTATTTTATTTTATGCACTTTACATTTTTGTTATTATCATAGAAATTAATTTTGATCAATTAATAAAATCATTAAATTACACAAGCATGACCACTTCGAGCATGTGCATAATGCTTGGTAACCGAGTAACGATTAGCGTTTGGTAATCCCAACAGTGTTGCACTGGTTCAGGATGTGTACAGTAAGTGGGAATGGATGCTGGTGTTAGGATTAGTTAGAACATTAGTTAATGAGTAGTTAAGTTAAATTAGTCACTTAGTTACCTCTCTCCTTCCCTACTAGTGTAGGACATAAGAACATAAAAGCTATAAAAATCATATGCCTCAAGCTTACTTAACCATAAAACTGTGACATACATGTAAGCTTGGGAAGACAACGATCAACCAACCTGTCCTTGTTCCACAACGGCACATAAGCACTTAGTCATTAGAATTCAATCGAATCATGTGTGAAATGATAATATTCGTATGGTTGAGCATAGGGGTACCTTGCCGCTCATCAGGGATCAACCTTTATGTCTTCTTTTCAAGTGCATGATCATGCCTACCACTTTCAGTATCATCTAGTCTTAATTATTTCATGATTCAACCATTGGTGAGGCCAAACCAAGGTAACATGTTGTACAACATCTAGAAGTTAAGATTTTGGTTTAGTTTTCCTTCACCTGAGCATACATGCATAGTAGATCCCCTGAATTTTACTTTACTGAAGACCTTCCATTGATCTCGTTGGTTGCACTAACTAAGCTCACATCCAAAAAAAGATCACAAGGCTATAACCAATAAATGAAATACTCTAGATTCAAAGGTGGTTGAGGATTTGATCAAGAATGGTAATGTTGACCCTTGGAACAAATAAATTTGGGGCTTGTGTGTAAGTACCAATCAACATTACCAAAGTTCACTAAGATAGAGAGATTTCTATGACTTGATGGACATGAATAAGAATGAGAAATATATTATCTTGAACTATGAAATTTTGAGAAGTCAAGTGATCTAGATAATGGGTTGAACATGAGAAAGGCTTGCATAGGCATTGGTTCAACCACTCATTGTAATCTTGGTTTGAGCAATCATAGGATTGATTCAGATGGTAAAAATATTAATTTGTATGGACTAATGAGCTTGAAGTTACATTGCTTTTTGCATCACCTCTTCTTCTTATCATTGCTATTTTATTCTCTTTTTTTCCTTTTTCTTTTCTTTTTTTTCATATTTTTCATATTTCATTTTTCTTCATGTTTTTCTTTTCTTTTTCTTTTTAATTATTTTTGACAAGAAAAGGATTTTTCATAAAGGATGGGTATCATAGAAATGGCATTACATGGATTTTACAAAAATTCCTAATAAAAAGTTTTCATTTGCTTTATTAATTTTGCAAAAACATATGATTTAGTGATCCATACAAAACTATGGTTACACTTGTATCAAATTAGCCTCCCTTTAGATTTAAATATAGCAACTCAAAGATTGTATGAAGAAGTGATTATTAAAATTATAGATAATAATTCTTAGAGAAAAAATTCAATTCCAAAGAAAAAATAGAATTAAGAAAGATTTTCCACTTTCTTCAACTCTTTTTATTATATTATTGATGAAATATAGGAATGGTTGTGCAAAGGGCAGGATAGTCATGCTATCAAAATTAGATCTCATGTAGTGAAACTTCTTTTATATGTAGATGATGTAGCCTTGATCTCCACTACTACAAAAGGTATACAAAATATGTTGCAAATATTAGAAAATTATTATTGTTCATATAGTCTTTAAGTGAATATAGATAAACCAAATTGATGATTTGGGGTACAAGAAATAGCTATTATAACTTCCATTTTAGAGGTATCAATATCCAAATAGTAGATTCTTTTAAATGTTTAGGTCTCATTTATGAATAATTATATGTGTGAGAGATGCATCAAACAAAAAATAGTGGGAGGTTTTAAGGCTCTATCTACTTTCAAAAATAAGTAGAAGGATGTAGGCCTCTAGGCTTGGATGGTCAAAAAACATAATTTTTGGACTATCATCTATCCTACTATATGTTGATGCATAAATTTTGGTCACACCAACACCTAGGGAAAAACAAAACTCATTTGAGGAGACTATTTCCTAGGGTGCCTTTAGTATGGGTACAGAAACCTAGGAATAGTCTTAGTTGGAGAGGGCTATGTGGCCTTCTGAAAATAGTAAAAAAATCGAGAATTTTAATTAGAATGAGTATCTTGAATTCAAGAATATAAAAGGTAACCAAAATAAAATTTCCTTACTTCCCAGCCACCATTCACCACTACTCCATTATAGACGTTGCCACAACCTATAGCTACTGGATGAGGGAGAGAGAGAGAGGGAAGAGGTAGGATGAAGGGACCTACTAATGTGTCTTTGATGCATAGATAGAACATGCCCCATCACTAGCACAAGAGAGGAAAGTTTATCCCTATTTGGAGAATCCTATTGTGGATGTATTGCCTACCAAAAATAGAATGGAACTATACAAGCCATGCCCACAACTATTGTTGTCTACTACTGTAATACCATAACATAGTGAGAGAGAAAGAGAGAAAGAGAGAGAGAATAAGCTACTAGATCCCACTGTCCCATGCCCATAGACATCTTGCTATCTCCAATTCTATGTTTGCCACCATCATAGGTCTACCATGAAAAGGGAAAAGAAAACCATTGCCTCTTGATTTCCTGCTAAGAATGTTGACCACTGTCCATGCAGCTCTGTTGCTACTAACTATCGCTGGTCCATTGCCAAGAATAAAGAAACAAAACTATAGAACCTACCTATTGTGATTTTCGTCTACACCCGTTAGCTACATCGCTGTTGTTTCAAGAAAAATAAAAGAAGAGAAAAATAAAACCACCATCTGGTAGTTTCTTGATCCTTAGAGATCCATAGATCTACTTGCCCATCTACATGCACCTCAATGGAGAGAGACACAACTGTTTGTGAAGAGGGTTTGATTTGTTAAGGGGGCCCTTACTCACCCCCTGTTGTCATTTTCATTCTCTGCTTTATAGTTTCCTACTAGTGATGTTTCACCTCCCTGCACATCAATCCATGTCCTCACACATCAATTCACCTTCCTACACATTGGTCCACCTCCTTGCATGTCAATTTACCTTCTTGCACATTGGTTCATCTTCTTTCACATCAACATTACTTGCTGAAATGGTAAATGATTTTATAGGAAATTTTTGTTGATCATGGCCCTGTGTGATAGCATGGGCAAGAGTGGCCAAAACACTTAGCCCCCAAACAAAAAATTGCATGCAAGTGCAAGGAGCAACAAAAATCACAAAATCTTCAAATAAAAATAATAAAATAAGAAAAATTTCAGAATAATAAATTAAAAATTAAATAATAAAACCACCTCACCCAAGTTAGGACTTAGATAAGGACTACTAAAATGAGAAATTTAGAAATGGGACTGAGAAATGAGGGTTATAAAAAATGGTTTTGGTAACAAAAACTTTCAAAAAATGGGAAGCATGAAAAAGACAAGAAATAAAGGGTCTAGAGAGAAATTTTTTTAAAAAAATTCAATAGGTTCCAAGATAGGATCAAAAAGTGAAATAGCCACAGGAGAATGGCAAGAAAAACTGATAAATAAAAGGTAGGAGAAAGGCCCTCCTTATAGCACTAAAAAGGTGTTGATGCATAAATTTTGGTTGCACCAACACCTAGGAGAAAATAAAACTCATTTGAGGAGACCATTGCTTAAGGTGCCTCCTATATGGGTATGGAAACCTAGGAATAAATTTTTCCTACTTCCCAACTGATGTTGCCATTCATTGCCACTCCATTGTAGATGTTGCCATAGGTTGTAGCTATTGGATGAGGGAGAGAGAATGAGAAGAGGTTGGATGAAGGGGCCCATTGATGCATCTCTGATGCATAGATAGAACATGCCCCATCACTAGCACGATAGAGGAAAATTTATCCCTATTTGGAGAGCCCTACTATGGATGTATTGCCCACCAAAAATAGAATACAACTATAGAACCCATGCCCACAACTGCTGCTATCTACTACTACAATAGTACAACACAAACACACACAGAGTGTGTGTGTGTGTGAGTGAACAAGCTACTAGATTCCATTGTTCCTTACATGTAGATGCATTGCTATCTCCAATCGTATGTTTGCTACCATCATAGGTCTATTGTAAAAAGAGAAAATAAAATTGCTGCCTCTTAGTTTCCTGCTAAGATTGTTGACCATTGTCCATGTAGCTTTGCCACTGCTAACTATTGCTAGTCTATTGCCAAGAATAAAGAAACAAGACTGCAAAACCCACCTATCACACCCATTTTTCATGCACGTTAGTTGCGTTGCTACCATACCAAGAAAAGTAGGGGAAGAGAGAGAAAAAAAACCACTGTCTACTAGTTTCCTGGTCCCTAGATATTCATGGATCCCCCTTTCCCATCTACATGCACCTCAATGAAGAGAGATGTAGCTATTTGGGAAGATGGCCTGATTTTTTAAGGAGGCCCTCACTCACTACCTTCCACCATCTTTGTTCTTTACTTTATAGTTGCCTGCTAGTGACATTTCACCTCCTTGCACATTGATCCACCTCCCCACATGTTAGTTTACCTTCCTGCACATCGGTCCACCTCCCCGCACATTGGTTCATCTTCTTGCACATTGGTTCACCTTCCCACACATCAACATGACTTGCTGAAATGATATATGATTTTACAAGACAATTTTTTTTATCATGGACCCATGTGATAGCATGGACGAGATTAGACACAATGCTATAATGTATGGACATGTTGATTAGGGACTTGGACTTAGTGCTAAACTTTAGAAAAATATTGAAAGAGTGCAAAAACCTTTTCTTCTTAATGAGTTAAAGGTTAAGCTACAACACCTTACTCAATGTTATTATGTCAATGCCATTTATTACCTTTAGAAATAGAAGCCTTGTATCAAATCATTACATACACTCATAGGTTGCATATCTCATGGCAAGAAAATTTTTCTAAAGTCATTCTTAAGGATTTAGGAGATTGTGGTTGGTATTTTTAGGGGATGAAATGGTTAATAAGATATGCAGTAAATCATATGCATATTCACTAACTAGTGAAGTACAAGGTTTTAACATAGATGCTAGCTGATGTGGAAGGTAAGAGGGAATTTTATTTACACTCCATTAGATCTAATAAACTACATCTAGAAACTCACTATCTCTCAACTAATATTCCCATAAAGTATTAGAATGCTATAAGCAAGCTTCTTTTAAGTTCTCATTTTCTTAAAATTGAAATTGGAAGATGGATTCAACTCTCTTAAGAAGAATGCATTTAAAGGTTGTGTAGATTAGGAATCCTTGAAGATGAGTTACATGTATTTCTTTCTTGTGCTATGACTTTCCATTTAAGACAAAATTGTAATGTTGCAAGAAAAAAGAAAAGAAAAGAAAAAGCTATATGATTTGTTTTTGATGTCCCATTGGTGCTTGTTCAAATTATAGAGTCTTTTTATATTTTATGAAAATTTGGTATATGTACAATAGATCCTATTAGTCTTTTGGCATAATAAAGCTTCATTTCATACTTTCTTTTTAAAATAAATAAGTATTTCACACCACATGCAATTAATTGAGTTATATATTAATCCCATTTTTAATTGTATGAGAATTCTAAGCCATGATATTTGTAAGAGAAAATTATGTCTACATATTCATGTCTTATACTAAAATTGTACAAGTTATTACATGTGCCATAAGTTTTGATTTTGTTTTTGGATACTAAATTTCATTTATAAATGTTGATAAAATTCATCAATGGTATTAAGTATTTGTTGTATTCCTTTCATTAAATTTTAAATTAAGATAACATTATCAACATCAAGTAAGAGTGTGACATGACTACTTCCAATTGTAATTACACTCACTTTTAAAGTTCATTGATAAAAAGCTTAAATAAAGTAGGAGAAAGAGGATATACTTGATGAACAATAACAAAATTATTAAATAAAATTTTTCTTGTCCATTTCTGAAGTGAATGTACACCTCTTTGTAAAGTTTCTGAAGAGTAGATAAGAAGGCGTGTTGAGAACTTTTAAATTTTTCAATTATCATCTAGTCTTATGCTTATGCAATAGTTGTATATCTTTGGTGTGATGTATAGTTGCTATTTTTTTTAATAAAATATTTTAGTTTTTAAGGATCTACCATAATAACCCCCTCTAATGCTCATGCAATAAAATGAGCTAAATAGTCAAAGTATGCAGTAAATGAAGTTAAGATGTTTATTACTCCAAATAAACAGTGCATTCAAGACTACATGGCTATTGTCAAAAAGACCACAAGTATATTTTCAAGTACAAAGCTTGTGCCACTTATCAACTAGAATGTTAAAAATTCTAATTATTCAGATTAAAAACTAAAAGAGCTTCATTGCTATTGACAATATGCAATAGTAGAATCTAACATTGCTAATCCCTTGTAATCCTTTTGTGTAATGTGTAATATAGCTTTGAAAAAAATATGAAATTACAAGATAGATAAATCTAGCTTCTTCATTCTTCTATGAGGTACAATGCAACGCATTAAGCTATCCTTAAAAGCTTGTATAATATTCTAACCAGCCTTTAAATCCCATTATTTACGATATCAACGTCCATTAATGGCATATCATATTACAATTAACCTTTCATGATTTAGTGAAATTATTTCTCATATGGCAAGTTTCAAGTTTTAAAAGTGAAACATATTGCAGTTGGTGCTTACAGAAAAACTCAGATAGAAAACAAGAAACCTGAGAATAAATAAATTAATAAACATTAATCATTATCTCTCAAAAACGTTACAGTTATCCATCCACCGAGTTTCAAATAGAAACAACTATCACTCTTCTTTAATATACCCCACATCCATACGCAGAGTTTCCAATTCCATGCAGAAAGGATAGAATTTATTTAGGATAAGAACGTGATCGTCATCCTAAAAGGATAGAATTAATTTAGGATAAGAATGTGATCCTTATCCTGAATTCCTAATCATGATAGGATTTCTAAATTTAAGCAGCAAGTTGCCCTAGCATTACGCTATATATCAATAGATTGCTGATCATGATAGGATTTCTAAATTTGACCAGCAAGTAACCCTAGCATTACACTATATATAAATGGATTCCAGAAAACAAACAGACCTTTAAAAACTTAATCGCAGTCAAGGAAGAAACGGAGATGGCAGCGAAAAACAATCACATGGTAATGGCGATGGTGCTGCTGAGTATTATGATGATGATGATAATGGTGGTAGTAGCAGACTATGGGTGCCCTGCAACATTTCTAAGGCTTGTGGCCCAGAGCTGCGGAGACCTCCTAAGGCTACGTATTCCCAGAGGTGCTCTTTAGCAGCCCATTTCCACTTTCAAGGAAGCCTGACATAGTGACATAGTTACAATTTCAGACAAAATTTCAGGTCTGGGGGGGGGGG
>MNCI01022583.1:0-33241 GCA_015680685.1 Gnetum montanum | reverse complement strand
CCCCCCCCCCCTCCCCCCTAAACGATCCAATGTTCTTTTCAAGCCCCTAAGAGTAATCCTCTTTCATAGCCACCTACATCACACGACCCACATCAGTTACTATAGCCATGAATGCCCATGTTGTTCTACAGTAACCAACATCACCAGCAACCGAAATGCCTCCACCATGAATGCCCATCTTCTAGCATGAATCCACATAACATCCATGATGTAACTCCTACTCTAGCACTTCGTCATAACCAACCATAATGCCCATGACATCTTCAAATTCTTACATGACAATGTGCATAGCATGAATTGATGAACATGCTTTCAGTCAGAGAATTTTGAAATTCTCTTAGTGCCACCACCATTTGGTTTCTAAAATCATGCATGACATTTAGTTGGTTTGTGTTGCAACTTTTAATGTTTAGTTTGCAGTTGTGCCATGTGCCATGTGGGTCTGCTACCCTTGAAGCTAGACTGTGTTTCACGTGCTAGGAATCACATGTAGTGTTCAATAGGAAGAGGTGTCTGAATGTATGGCAACATGTACTATGGAAAGAAGAACTTAGCACCTATTCTTGCTATGCAAGCTTGGGTCAAACTACTAAGTGATTGATGTAATGAAACCACTCTTTGGAAGTTCTTACTGATGTAGTTCCTACCAATGACATCCTTTTATGTCAAAGAAAAATGCAGCATCTGAGAAGCATTTGACCTTGGTTACACTTGGGAGCAGAGCGTGGAACCAATCACAATGAATTATTAAGGCTAAACCTCCTGATAAGCACCCAGAAAGCAAAGCCTATTGAGCATTGCACATTCCCTTAGCCTTGAGATCATTAATGACGCGTTGAAACATTCTCTCCCTTCTATAGTAGAGTTTATTATTCAGGTCTATAGCCACCACATCTCTAGTAAATGATGCTCCATCACAATATTGAACCCTGACTTTGTTCTAGTTATAGAAGTATGTTATGTAGGCACAATGGGATTAATTCATACTTACATTCAATTGCAATAATGATCTATAAGCATTTGGATGCATAATTCTATGAGATACAAACATATGAGTTTCTAAAGATGGATCAATGATCTAGAAAATTAATCCTTAAAGTGCATTCATTCATTGCGTTGTCTCAAAAAGTTTTGCCAAAATATCTTATCCTTTCTAGATTAATTTTCAAGTACTCTTTACATGACACACAACATTATGTTTAGATATCGTTGATAATGGCCTCATGCCTAGCATGGGCAAGGTTGGCCTTAACACTTAGCCCAAAAAATTTTAATTCCATGCAAGTGAAAGTATAGCAAAATCTCAAAAATTTTAAAATGATGCAATAGATAGGGAATCACAAACATCACAAAACAGGCAAATGGAAGCTTAAAAGTAAAATGTATTGATTTAAACATGATTAAAATAACCATATAAACAAAAGAGAACTAGATGTGGTNTTTTCTTAGGATTCTTTTTCTTTTGGAATTTTGAGGAAATAGGTTTAAAAGGGGAGGATAGCTATTGGATCCCATCACACTTAAGAACTTATTACATTACTAATGAACATGGTCCTCATTCTTCTTTTTTTTTTTTTCTTTTTGAGGAAACTTTGCTCATGGTGTACTTCATTCTTAAGGTAGGAATTCCAACACTATTCTAGTCTATTAGCTACACTGCCAATGAACACGGTCCTTTCAAAAATTTTCCCATGGTGTAGTTCAACCTAAGTGTATGTGCCTTTAATTACAATTTGATAGCATCATAGTAGGTCTCTTGGGTGGCTAAGGGTTCTCAAGTGGAGATGAACACACTTCACCTTATTGTTCACAGGGTAGCCATGGATCATCACACTTGAGGGCTAGGGATTATAAGAGGAAAAATGGGTTTTTCCAAGGTCACCTAGTGATTATGGCTAACCATTCTCCAACATCACCTATCCTACACTCACATGATCATGATGATTACACGATAAGTTAGCACAAATCTCATGCTCCATAATCCAACATAACTAAAGAGACTAAAACCTTGAAAAATACTAGGAAGAAACATAACATTATTAAAATATATAATATAAATGAGATTATATATAATAGTACTAAGATATATAAAGTGTTATTTTTGAATGGTGTTATGATGACCCAATGCTTAGTAACTCAAATGACCATAATGATTATTAAAATCATGTGAAAAGAAAAAATCAAAATAATCTGCTAAGAAAGAAATGATGAAAATGCAAAGAAAATATGCAAATGTAGCTATATAAAAATGAAATGCATGGTGAAAATGAAGAAAACATGCAACTAATAATCTACTAGGTGTTCATGTGGGGCACCTGAGTAGAAATGCTTCAAATGAAATGCATAAAAATTCCTATGTAACCTATATCCTTACATGTCGGAAATTTTGTATACATTGGGGCAAATGATGTCTTTAACTTGGAATGGGCCTAACCACATAGGAGAGAACTTACCTTGAAAATTTACTCGGTCAAATGTTCTACCTCTTTCTGGGACTAGGTCTCCTATCTTAAAGACTTTACCAACATACTTCCTATTAAGACATAATTTAACAATATCTTGATAATTATGATCAAGACATGATCTTAACTTTTTTATTCATTTTGTATTAGGTACTAAATTTGGATTTTCATAAGATGAATAATTTTATATTTCACAAGTTCATCAAGTTCATCTTTCATCCAAGTTTCAATCTTAGGTTTAATAGGCCTAAGTCTTGGTGAGTCATCAAATATAGCCTTTCTAGGAACATGTTCCATGGATGTGTCATTACAATTTAGCACATCTAAAAACATTTTAAGGGATAGGATCTCATTTTTATCTTGGTCTTTCCCTAAAGGAAGTGAATCATCTATAAGAAATCCATTGTGTTGATGATAAGGCAAGTTGTCTTTATAGGTTTCTTCACCTTCTCTAGAAGTTTGATAGGGTTGGGTGGAGTCTATATGAGAGGCAAAATTTATTTTTGTAATTTCACTCACATAGTCATCTATAACATGTTTTCCATGCTCAACCTAAATAACTCCAATGTAAAGGTTAGTGTTTTGGTTTACCAAGAATTTGTGCTATTGATTGAAGGTTGTTACCATTTGCTTATAAAAGGGTTCTCTAGGTATAATCATATATTCAGATTTTCCTTTGATAGGAATCAACAGTTCTAAGAAATCTAACCTAAAGAAGCCCCCAAACTTGGCTCCAAAAGTCCTAGACAAGATCACATCATAAGTTCATGACATGTCAACTACTAGGATATCCATATAACATGTCAATGTGGGGTATTTTTTAAGTTGTATTTTAACTCTTTTCAATGATCCTACTATGGGTATGTTGGATCCATTGAGTTGAATCACTCTTTTTGTTTGTGGTATCATTTGTGCTCCTAGGTTCTTACATACCTCAAGTGGCATGATGCCAATAGTTGTGCCAGAATCCATCAAACAATTATGGACATTCTTTTCTAAAATGTTCAAAGTTGTTAGGAAAGGAGGCTTCTTTTTCTTGCACATCATGGAATTGTTGAAGTTTTGTATTGATAATGTGTTAGGACTTTTTGTGAAGTGAACTTTCCCTTTAGGGATTGGGGATTTTTCTTTATTGGTTTTTTATCTATGAACTATCTCTTGGATCACATCTTTCATTTTGTTAAAGTGTAGGAGATCATACATCGAAATGTTAGCTTTGATTTTCTTCAAATCCTTAATTAGATCATAAGTCTTATGTTCATATTTGGCTTCTTGTTGAGGTGGAGTTCTTCTAAGTATAGAAGGGGAATTTGGCCATTGTGGGGTGTTTACTTGAGATGGCCCGATTTGGTTGTTTTTATTGTTTTGACTAGGACCTTCTATTTGGGGAGTGTAAGGGTCATTCATAATTTATTGTTGTGTATTGTTCACAATGTCACTAAGTCTATAGTAGAGAGTGCTATGTGGGTTGGGGTTTCTTACCATAACTTGTTCTAATGAGGAAACCTCTTCATTATTTGTTTGATGGGGTACATTAAGGATGATAATAGGGGGTTTCCCCTTTTGTTGACCTTTGGTGTGGTCACCATATAATGCTAAGAATTGAGGACAAGTCTTCTTAGAATGTTGCCTCGTGTTATGGAGATGACAATAATCATTGTTGACTGATGCACTTGGCTTTTTTGGTTATATAGGGCCTTCATTATCATTTCTCTTTAGCTCAACCACTTCATTGGAAAGTTTTTTCAATGAAGTCAATATCTAGGTCATTTGATCTTGAGAATGAGTTAGGGGTTCAATGGGTATGGATATCCCATTTGGGTTTGTGATTGATTAGATTAAGACCTTTGATTAGTTATCATTCAATATAGTGTTAGATGGTAAGAATGAAGAAGATGTGGGACCTTGAAAATGCTTATTTGAGGGTTGAGTTAGTTGAAGAGGAGTGGGAGTTTGGAACATAGCATTGGTCATTGGGAAAATTGGTAGGGGTAGAGGGTTAGATTTCATAGAATTACTAATGCTCATCATTCCAAATTGGGTTTGGATGCTATTCATGAGGATAATTTGTTCTAAATCCATAGCTTTAGCCATCACTTCCTATATTTCTATTATGTTGGGCTCATATTTGATGGCATAGCCAAAGAATGGATCGATGGTAGATAAGTAAAAGTTGAGGTTGCCATCAGTTTGCAGACGCATCTCATTTGGTACATGGGAAAGCTAATGAAGGAATCTCAGGTTGTAATCCCAAACATTTCCCTAGGTAATTTTCTTAAACTTGTGAAGTTACTTGATATGATTGCAGGGCTCGTGAATTTATCAAATTGAATCAAAAACTTATTTTTGATCTCCTTCCATGAGTTAATGGAGGCATTGAGGAGCATCAAGAACCATTAGGTTTCTTTAGTTCTGCATGTTGTCATGAACACCCTACATGTCACATTTTTTTGTACAATGTTGTGGATCCCTGGTAAGGTTTCAAAATATTATATGTGTATGGGTTGTGGGATTAAAGAATAGGCTTATGTTCTGGAGGGATTTTGGGATGTTATGGTAGTTAGTAAAGTTAAAGGGATTACTCACGAAGGGAGCAAGAGGTTGATGGGCCATCATTTTAGTCCAAGTTCTCCTAGGACTAGAACTCAGGAAATGTAAAGCTTGTCATTTTCTTAATGTGAAGAGATGGTTAACTAGTCAGTTAGGGGTAGAGGAGAGTTTACTCATACAATAAAAACTATAAAATATGTTTGTTAAAATAAAACTACGAGATTAAGTAAAAAGAAAAGAAGATATTGAAATAATATTTTTTAACAAAGAAAAAAACACTTAGATATGCTATTTTTAAAAGAAAATATTTTTTAAGAGAAAAATCAATGCATGAAATTGTGAATTTATAAAAAAATTTAAGAAAAGGAAAATAGTCAGAAAAATTTCAAAAAAATAAATTAGAATGTAATGAGTAATAACACCATCTTAACAAGGTGAGGACTCAAGTAAGGACCACGAAAAACAATCTAAAAAAAAGGAAAAAACAAGGTTTTAGTAACAATAATTTTAAGAAAACAGGAGGCATAAAAAAAGGCAGAAAATAAAGTGTCTGAAGACCAAGGTTTTAAAAAAAATTCAACAGGTTTCAAGATAGGATTGAAATATGAAATAGCCATAAAAAGTGGCAAGAAGAGCTAATAAAAAAAAGGTGGAAGAAAGGCCCTCCTTCTAGTGCCAAAAAGATGTTGATGTAGAAAATTTGGATGCACCAACATTTGGGAAAGAAAACTCATTGTAGGAGACTATTGCCTAGGGTGCGTTAGATATGGGTATAGAAACCTGAGGATAGTCTTAGCTAGAAAGGGGTATGTGATGTTTCAACAAAATAAATTAAACTAAAAGTTAGGAAAAATTTGAATTTAGCAATAGTGTTGAATCCCAAGACTAATAAAAATGCAATAGTTAACTAAAAAATAAATTTTCCTTGGTATTGGTGCTACCATAATTTGTGTTGCCGATTCATTGCAGATGCCACCATAGCCAACATTACTCGTGGCCACAAAAAGAGGGGGAGAGAAGAAGCTAGATCTTACACTAGTTGTAGTCATGTGTTGGTTGCTACTGGCATATCTACTATTGTCCATCACCCACTATTGTTTGTGGTTGTTGTGGTAGTGCACCATTAGCCACTAGACGTTCCTTTGATGCATTGGTGCTGGCTATAGCTATCACATGTTAGAGAAAGGAAGGTTTCCTAGTGAAAAAGTGGAGGAAAGAGGGCTAATATCATGTCTACTTCTTATCGTGTGCCTACTACTAATAGGAAGCCCATCAACTACTGCTAATGTATACTATGCCATCCACTCTATCGTGCCATCATTACTAGCATCATCATTGTCTATCAACTAATGCATGTCATCCAGAGCTACTGTGAGAGGGGAGGGAGGAAAAGAAGCTACTGCATTGTCTAACAAGCCATCATTGGTGTCTAATGAGTAGCCACTAGTTCACCATCATGTGCCCTCTACTGCAGCTCTCATGCCTCCTTCTATCCACATTTTTTGTTAACATGTAGTAGTGGTGTTGGCTACTAATGCACCACCTCGTGGTTCCATTGCCAAGATTACATTGGAGAAAGAGGAGCCCTCCTCTACGCTCCAAGGATATGATGTTCTTTTCAAGCCTCCAAGATCAATCCTCTTTCATAGCTAGCTACATTACATGATCCATGTCAGTTACCATAGTCGTGAATGCCCATGTTCTACTGTAACCACCATCACCACCACCCGAATGCCCTTGCCATGAATGCCCATGTTCTAGCATGAATGCACGTAATGCCCATGATGTAAATCTTGCTCCACCACTTCATCATAACCGTTGATAATGCCCACAACATCCTGGAATTCCTACATGAAAATGTGCATAACATGAATTTATTAACATGCTTCCAATCAAAGAATTCTAAAATTCTCTCAACACCACCACCATTTGGTTATTAAAATCATGTATGAAATTTGGTTGATTTGTGTTCCAACTTTTAATGTTCAGTTTGTAGTCATGCCAAGTGCCATGTGGGTCTACTACCCTTGAAGCCAAACTATTTTTCACCTACCAGGAATTGTGTGTAGTGTTTAGCAGTAATAAAGGTCTATAAATGTATGGTAGCATGTACTATGAAAAGAAGCACTTAGCACCTAGTTTTGCTATCCAAGCTTTGGGAAAATTACTAAGTGATTGATGTAATGAAACCAATCCTTGGAAGAGGTTACTAATGTAGTTCCTACCAGAGACATCCTTTTACGTCTAAGAAAAATGTAGCATTTGAGAAGCATTTGAACTTGGCTACATTTGAGAGTAGAGTGTGGAACCAATGATAGTGATTTATTGAGGCTAAACCTCCTGCTGAGCTCCTAGAAAGTAAAGCCTACTGAGCATTGCTCATTCCCTTTTCCTTGAGGTCATTAATAACATGTTGAAATATTCTCTCCCCTCTATAGTAGATTTTATTATTTGGATCTAGAGTTGCTATGTCTTCAACAAATGATGCTCCATCAGAATACAGAACCTTGACTTTGTTCTAGTTATAGAAGTTTGTTATGTAGGCATAGTGGGATTAATTCATACTTACATTTAGTTGCAATAATGATTTATAAGCATTTGGATGCATCATGGTATGAGATACAAAAATACGAGCCACTAAAGGTGGATCAATGATCTAGAAAATTAATCCTTAAATTCCATTCATTCATTGCATTGTCTCAAATTTTTTTGCAAAAATATCTAATCCTTTTAGGATTCATTTTCAAGTACTATTTACATGACACACAAAATTATGTTTAGATATTTTTTGATAATGGCCTTGTGCCTAGCATGGGTGAGGTTGGCCTCAACAAGTACCTCATGTGAAATTTTCTGCAAAACCAACAACTAAATTTTTAAATTATTTAAAAGGCTTAATAAATTATCCTTTTGAGGATTAATATCAAAAAATTTAATCACATCTCCATAGTTTACTGACCTAAATCATCGGTGCAAGGATGAAAGGAAAAACAAACACCGAAAGATCGTCGGGCAAACACAGCTAACCCTACCTTCGCCCAAGGGCAAGCTGGAAAAGAAACTGAAGGTAGAGTACCTTGGATGGTCTACACGTAAATCAACCAAGGACTTCCCTAAGTGTAAAATACAGCTTGCGTTGGGGTTATCATAAATTAGGTTTGAAATGTAAACAATGGTGTACAAAATGCAAATAGATCGTACATAGAACAGTATTGCAAACAAATGTAATGTAAAATAGAGTAAACAAAATAATGGTTGGTAAAATGAACTATATTGTATTACTTAGAAAAGATGTGCACTGGTCAAAGCGTAGCTGCACATGTGGATGGCAAGTCAAGTGCCAAGCCTCGGGGTGATGTGATGTGTTTCAGAAGTGCTTGGATGCTAGGAGTCAAGTGTGCCCGAGTGCCCAAGGATTGCTTGTCTAAGTTTCCTAACATGTTAGCCTTCAAAATTTCCAGCCCTATTTATGTGAATTAATAGGGTATTTATATGGTTTGGCTAGGCTTGGGGATGGAATTCATGGATGGAATCAATGGCTGAGAGATGAGAGGAAAATGAATCGTGTGACATGTGTCCAATGGATAGCTGTGTGTGAGTTGGAAGTGTGTCGGCAAGCTACGTTCAGAACCAGGTGCATTGTATCTTACAGCGTGTGATAACTTAGTCAAGCCAGCTTACGCTCATGGAAGCACATAAAATTTGGAGTGTAAGAGCTTGACAAATGACAAATGATAAAAATTTACAATGAAATAACAATGTACAACAAGAGAATTTGACTCTGGCTCGCTTGAAACTCCTAGATCTCTGAATTGACTATTAGAGGATGTTGATCTGAGTGGCTCTATGGCTGTTTGAGGCTTCTTTGCTTGACTAGAACTTCCAGCGTGAGTTGATTTTGTCTTGGTGTGTCCTTAGCATGCTCACGCTGCACTCACACTGCATTCATGCTACACTCACGCTATCAGTGTGACCTCAGCATCACCTCAGCATGAGTGAGCCAGAATGATGTATTTTCCACCAAATTTTGATTTTTGAAGCCTATTTCTTGAGTGCAACTATTGTCTGACTATGTGGTTGACCTTAAGAATGATCTGAAATTGAAAGTGACTTGTTTTAAGTCACTTTTGGCAGCTCATGCTGGGCTCACGCTGCCAACATGAGTGCAGCGTGACCACAACGTGAGCTGCAAGAACTTGCAATTTTGTACCTGAAATCTGGCATTCTAGAGGCTAAAATATGAAGTTGTCAACAATGAGCCCTGAGGACTTGCACCTTGGAAATTAGATCATTTTGACTCAATTTTGGGCTCTAAAAGTTTCTCAGGGTGCACTCACGTTGGCAACGTGAGTGACAACATGAGTGAGAAATTTTGCATGTGATCTCAAATTTGAATCCCTGAATGCTGAAACTTTGAACTAGGCACAATAGTGACCCTTGAGAATGCCTTGCAACCTTAGACTGAGCCACCTTTAACTTGATTCTGATGCCATTTGGAGTTGCTCACACTGAGGACAAGCTAGCTTGATAGCGTGAGTTCCATGTCTTAGTCAAATTTTACCTCTCGAATGCTCAAAAGGGCTTGAGTAGTTCTTGTTTCAAAGTGTTAGGCTAAAATTAGTGGTGTTTTATTAGCTCCTCTTTGTTAACGTTTTGAGGAATTCACCTGAGAGGCATCGACAAAGAAGTGCAAAACACCATGAACAACCAAGGACCAAGCATTATCCGTCGACCCTTGGCTAGATGTCATCGCACCATTTTCAAAAGTACATGGGATTGAGGGAATGTAGTTCAAGATTCAAGGGGATTGGTTGTAACTAGGGGAAACTAGGAGTTGATCAAGGGTTATAATTATTGTTGGGATTGTGGGAGAGGAAATGCTCTCACATGAACAAGCTATATCTTTGGTCCTTGTCAATAGCCAGTGTTTAGCAGACTTGGAGCTGAGACATAGGAGGTGTGTTCTTTGGAGAAACTAGACTCTTATAGAGTGTTTACAGGGCCCATTGTAAACAACCAAATCCATGCGATGATGTGCGACATGATCTCTTTGAGATACGACTGTAACTATTTTCCAAGACAATTGCCTTCTCTCCTAGGGCTTGTATGAGAACAACCAATACTCTTGGTTTATGGTGTCAACAGGGTCATGAAGACCTTTTCCATGCATTTTTATCTTAGACCTTTTTGTTCTTTTTCTTTTTGTTTGTTTCTTATTTTCTTTTGTTTTTTCTTTATTTTTTTTTCTTGTTCTCTTTAGTCTTTTTGAAAGATCTTGCTTTTGTGCTATGCTCATGTTCGAGTGCTCGCATTTTGTATCATGCATCATATCCTGTGTTTTGCGTTGCAACTGCTTAGAGAGTCATAGTGTGTAACTGTGTATCAACGGTTTTGAGGTGAGTAGGATACAACGTATCTAGGGGATGTAATTGAATAGGAAAAGGGGGCATGATGGGTAAATAGGGGATGTATCGGTAGTCGAGAATGTACTTATGAATGGATTGATTAACCAAGTTACATGCATCAAGAAGAATGTGATACCTTGTCGTCACGATAAAGTGCATCTATGCACGAACGCCTTAGGTGTGTCATCCTGCAAACACAACTCCAAGAAGATAAGAAAAACACAAATGAATTGGTTAACTAAGCACTTTAAACAAGGAGATGGAGCCATTGCGTGCAATTTTTAAAGTAGACAGAATCATGAACAGCATCAGCCTCATTAGGGTCCATGAGACAAATTATGTAGCAAGTCTTTGTGGAACATAAACAGCCAATTGCAGGAACACATCTTTTGAAGTTTGTTCCTATTCATCGATGATGTCGCCAGTTTATAGTCTTAGCAGACTTTTGCTGGTTAGTTTCACGTCATAACACTTTGGACGATGCCAGTTTAGCATCGTAGTGGACGGTGCGTTGCTAGTTTATAGTCATAGCGGACTATAAAGAGGGAAACCAATTTATAGTCTTAGTGGACTCTAGATGCTAGTTTCACGCCATGGCAGACAAATGTAGTAGTTTAGCATCATATCGGACAGAGCTCTATGGTGTCAATTTATTGTCATGACTCCAGGACATTCTGTGGTATCAGTTTTAAGTCATGATGCCAGGACTATTACGTACCTCAAGTTCATCATACATAGTACCGTTTTAGGTATAGGTGATTTGTCGGATTAGCAAACTCGTTCCCATCCATATCATAAAGTTTGAATGCTCCATTATTGTATGTCTTGGTGGATAAGTAAGGTCCTTCCCAGTCGGCTGAGAATTTCTCTAGATGTTCATGGGTGGCTTTAAGGACTAAGTCTCCTTCTTTGATCAGGTGCTTGTCTAGATCATGTTTGTGTTGTTGCCGCTATTTTTTTGGTACCACTCGATTTGATCAAGTGTTCACACACGTTCTTCCTCCACCGAGTCAAGGTCAGCAATGCATAGTTTATTTTTTTTGACTTTCATCAAGGAGGCCCGAGAGAGCTATCCACAATGAGGGAACCTGTAACTCTAAAGATAAAATAGCTTCAGATCTGTACACAAGACTATATGGAGTTTTACCTATAGATGTTCGATGTGTCGTTCTATATGCCCACAATGTGTAGACTAATTGTTCATGCCATCATTTCTTGCTCTGATTTAGCATCTTTTTGAGCATCATGATGATAGTTTTTCTTGTAGCCTCTACTTGACTATTGCTCTGTGGGTAGTAAGGTGATGAAAATGCATGTTTAATACCCAAGCTTTCATAGAAGCTTTTAGTATCTACACTACTAAACTGTGGCCCATTTTCAGTAATGATGGTCATCAGAATACCAAAACGGGTCACGATATTTTCTACTATGAAAGTGAAAATGTGTTTAGAAGTGCTCTTCCTAAGGGGAATAGCTTCTACCCATTTTGTGAAGTATTTAGTTGCAGTGATAATAAAGCTATGTCCTATGGAGGATGATGGTGTTATTGGTCCAATTAACTCTAATCCCCATTTTTTGAAATGGCCACATGATTTGTGTTATGTGCAATTTGTTAGGTGGCACATGTATTAGCTTACTATGCTTTTGGCAAATGTCACATGTTTTGACCTTGGAGATGCAATCGTACTCCATGTGTGGCCAATAGTAGCCTAAACTCCTAATCTTTGTTGCCATTGCTTTAGGTGCTATGTGCCATTCACAAAGTCCTTTACAGACCTATTCTATGATCATTTGACCATCGATGCTACTAACACACATCAAAAAAATGTTTTCATAGGATTTGCAACACAATGTGTCTCCTATTAGTGCATATTGCCGAGAGCGTTTTCACACGACATGCTTTTGAGAATTTGTCAAGTGTTGTGGTGGTTTGCCTCTTAGAAGGTACTCTTTTATGTCATCGTACCATTCTATTGTGTGTGTTGTGCTAATGGATGCTATAGACATTTCGTCAAGAGTGTTAATTATAGGTTCGACACAACTTGCTATAGAGCTAGGAAATGCATGGAACATTTCGGGTGTCATATTTAAGGCTAATGTAGCAAGTGCATCAGCGATGGTGTTTTCGCTTCTAGGAACATGTTGTATATCCGTTTCTACTAGTTTCCTCAACATATGTTTGGTCAAATCACAATACGGTTGCAAATGGAGAGCCTTACATGCATAAACATCAGTGACTTGATTAATGACTAGCTGTGAATCACCTTGAACTACAAGAAATGAGATTCCCAAGGTCAACGTTGCTTGAAGACCTCTAAGAAGACCTTTGTATTCCACTACATTATTGGTACAGGGGAAGGTCAATCAATATGCAAAGGGTTGGATTTCTCCAAAGGGGTATGTTAGAATGGCCGCAGCACTTCCTCCTCAGGAGGTTGAAGCTCCATCAAAATAGAGGATTGCCTCATAGTTATCAGGTATGGTGTCTATATTGTTAACAATCTCATCAGGGAACTCAAGGTTAACCATTGCTTGATCATGCATTGGTGAGATAGCTAATTGTGTGACTATTGTTTGACCTTTTGTGGAAGATTGAGCAACATAGTGTAGGTCAAAATCTGTAATCATTGCTTTCCACCTAGCTATCCTACTCGACTCGTAGATGTTGTTAATGATGGCATGGAGTACATTATCCTTGCAAATGATGTAAACTTGATTGCGAAAGAGATAATGCCGTCATTTCTTCAAGGTGAAAACAAGGGCAAGGCATGATCTCTCTACGTCATTGTATCATTGTTCATAGGGAATTAAAGTGTGGCTTAGGTAATATATAGGGATCTCACCTCCATCTTTACATTTTTGAAAAAGCATTGATGCAATGGGAGCATCAAAAGTTGCAAGGTAGCTATAAAAGGATTTACGCCTTGCGGGGGATAAACGGTCGGCAGTTGAGTCAGCTCCTACTTTATGTTCTCGAATGCTTCCTGATATTGTTGGGTCCATTGGAAATGTGCATTTTTTCATAATAGGTGCTACATAGGTCTCAACTTATCTGTCAACCTTTCGATAAAGTGTCTAATGAATTGCAGCCTACCTTGAAGGCCACATAATTCTGTAAGGTTCTTTGGTGGTTGCATGTTAGTTATTGTCTTAACTTTACAGGGTCTACCCATATTCCTGTTTCAGAGACTATGAAACCAAGCATCTTACCCATTTTGACACCAAATACATACTTCTTTGGATTGAGTCTAAGGTCATATTTGAGACAACGTTTAAGCACTAGGTCTAGTTCTTTTGCATGTTGTTCGGTTATTTTACATTTAACCATGATATTGTCAACGTAATCATTGAGAAAATTAAGCATGTAATCACTAAATATATATGTCATTGCTTGTTGATATGTAGCTTCTACATTTTTAAGGCCAAATGGCATCATCGTATAGCAGAATGTGCCCCAAGGTGTCATAAAAGTTGTTCTGAGTTGATGTTCCGGATTGATTCTTATTTGGTTGTATCCTGAAAATCCATCCATAAAGGATAATAGTGCATGCCCAGTAGTTGTGTTAATAAGTTGATCGATGCTAGGTAATGGGAAATTATCATTTATAGTGGCTGTGTTGAGATCACAGAAGTTGATGCATATGCGTATACTACTATTCTTAGGGACTACAACAATGTTTGATACCCAATCGGAGTAGTCAACAGCCTAGATGAAACGGCCTTGGTAGAGCTTTTTGATTTCAGCACGGACTACCAAAGCCACCTCAAGTCTAACTTTATGTGCCTTTTGTTTCACTGGTTTAATTTTTTCATCAAGAATGATGTTGTGTTGGACGATTTGGGGGTCTAATACTGACATGTCAGTATATGACCATGCAAATGTTTTTATGTTATCTTTCAGAACTTGCGTGAGGTCATTGACAAGTTGTGAGTCTAGTAGGGTGCTTAGTTTCAATGTTCTAGTTTCGTGATTGAATGTAGTAATGGGGATTTCAACAAGGGGATCTTCAGTGATATTATCAGCTTCTAGATCCAAATTCTTAGTTACATTTTTAGGCCATTCTAATGTTTCCTACGTGGAGGATATTAAATTAGAATAATTGGATGGGTCTAGATCCATGTATTCTAGGTTGATTGCTCTTTTTACCTCCCTGTATGGTCCACTAAGAGACAATGTTGAAAGGATATTCTTGGTGGCCATGTGCTTGCTCCTGCCAATTTAAAATAGGAGCGAAGTAAGAGACACCCCCTTGGTGAAAGAGTTACTAAATGTAAACGAACATAGGGTAATCAAACTATGTACTGAAAAAATTGGGAGACGTAGCAGTAGTCATCGCAGTTTTCAGCCATACCGGGCCAAATGGCAGTTTAAGGCCATACTGGGCCACATGGTAGTTTAAGGTCATACTAGGCCAAATAATATTCATGTTGACTTGTCATTTGGAGTAAGTGCATAAAGCATTTTTTATTTTAAAATTTTGTGCAGATGATAAGTTTATGAGACCTTAAAATTTTATGAATTTTTGAAATGTTTATATATGTATGTATATATATATATATTGTTGATTTTAACTTTTCATCCCTTCCTTTGCATAATAATAATTTTTCCAGCCTCATCAACATAAAATAAAGATGACATGAATGAAAACAAAATTTAGACATAGCAAATTTAAGTAAATAAAATAAGAGAAAATAAAATAGAATGTTTTGGGTTTAAAAGAGGGTTTTGAAGTAAAGGAAGGGGGTTTTGTGCTAGCATGAGTTCTTGGATTGCAGCGTGAGCTACAGCATCAGGGTCAACGTGAGCAAGGCAACTATGAAGGACAAGGGTAGAGGGAAGGCAAGCCGAGACAAAGGGAACAGGTAGGTAGATCTAGTGTTTGTGGAGGAGAGTGAAGAGCTTCTCCAGTGTCTCCCCCAATCCAAGATTCCAACGTGGGATGGGGCCCTACATAGGTAGATTTGTTTTCCTTTGCTTTTCTCCGGCATTTTGTGGACAACATTACCTAGGATAGAATTTCATGGCCACAATTTTGGGGTTGTTTTGGGGTTTATCTAGGATTTTTGGCTCATTATTATTGATTTTTGTGGCATCAACATGAGTGCCTAGGGTGTGTGTGCAGGGTGTGAGTGCAAGTTTGGGGCAAGTGTGTCGTGAGTTGGGGTTTTCAGGCTTTTGGGCCTTCCTAGGCCGCAGGGTCTTTTTGGCTTTCTTGGGCATCCTAGGCCGTAGGGTTTTTTGGCTTTCTTGGGTGTCCTAGGTTTCCTAGTAGCATAAGTACCAAGAGAAAGGATAGGCAGCATGAGTGTAGGGGAAGGTAGGTTTTCTTTTTGCTCGCAACATGAGCCGCATTATTGGGGAGGTTTCCAGTGTCAATTTTTTTCTCCTCTTGTGCCAACGTGAACACAAATTTCTTTGGGTAGCGTGAGCTACCGGTTCCTAGCATGTGGCTGAACAAACCCCAGCATGAGTGGCTGAATAGGCCCTAGCATGAGTATGAGTTTAGAATGTTAGCATGAGTGGGGTTACCGAGGAGAAGACTAGTTTTCAGCATGACCACCAAGGTCTCAAGTAACATGAGCACAGGATCTTCAAGGCAGCGTGAGCTGTAGAGTTCCTGGTCTAGAATGTGAGTTACTAAGAATAGACCCCAACATGAATTGCTAGGGATAGGCCCCAGTGTGAGTATGGGCTTGGAAGATCAATGTGAGTTAGGCTAGGAAGGCCAACGTGAGTTGTAGAAGGGGTTACCTCTAACGTGAGTGTCCAAACTCCCCTTTGCTGAGACAAGAAAATGTAAAGTGCTTGCCAAAATGTTTGTTATTTGCTGATCTTTATGTTTATATCGTTTATTATTTTCTTGAGACTGATGATTTAAACATTGTCTTAGTGAGTGTTCATGTTCTGTACTTGTGTATTGATTCACTACATGGATTTATNTCAAAAAGTAAAGTAAGGCACAAAGGAGCATACCTATCCACGCTATATACTGTCCTAGGTGGGTTTTGGAATAGAGTGTGCACATGGAAGCATAAGAAAAGTGTGTTGCTATTGTTGTAATAAGCACAAGTAGGTAGCTCCCACACACAAGTCAAGAGAAGAGTAGATCTAGGATACTCAGCAGGGCCTCCCCCAACCTTAAAAATTTCCTCATCGATATTAGTGATAAAGGCAAGAATGCCTTGTGTAGACTTGAGTAGCATGGTCTTGATGATATCATGAGCCAACTGTTCACTCAGGTGAGATGATATAACCACACTAAAAGTTTGTAGGATGAATGAAAAAAATGAAATAACACCNTCTTCTCTTCTAATGGTTGAGCTTGTTGGCGTACTTACTTGGTTTTTCCCCTTTGGACTAGACAAACCTCCCTATGACATGTGCATCGGGCCCCATGTGATATGGTTCTACCCTGGTGTTATTTCATTTTTTTCATTCATCCTACAAACTTTTAGTGTGGTTATATCATCTCACCTGAGTGAATAGTTGGCTCATGATATCATCAAGACCATGCTACTCAAGTCTACACAAGGCATTCTTGCCTTTATCACTAATATCGATGAGGAAATTTTTAAGGTTGGGGGAGGCCCTGCTGAGTATCCTAGATCTACTCTTCTCTTGACTTGTGTGTGGGAGCTACCTACTTGTGCTTATTACAACAATAGCAACACACTTTTCTTATGCTTCCATGTGCACACTCTATTCCAAAACCCACCTAGGACAGTATATAGCGTGGATAGGTATGCTCCTTTGTGCCTTACTTTACTTTTTGATTCCATTTTAAATTTTATGTCATCATCTAAATGTAAATTTTGTTTTCCTATGCAGGCCCCACTTTGATGAACATAGGATCCGCGATGATGATGGTGGGCTTTCCTTAGTGTGTACAGCACTAGAGACATTCATGGTGGACCCCATTCTTCATGCCACATTACTAGACAAGACAAAGGTGGCTACTACCATAGGCAGTTTTCAAGAGCCTTTGAGCACTACTAAGTCCGTGGTTGGTTACGTGAGGATTGGTCTTCTAATGGGCCAATTTTTCCTCAAATTATTGATCCTACACCTACCCCACCTACACCACTTACTGATGGTAAATGACCACACTCTAGACTCCATTTTCTTTTTTCTCTTTTTTGCATTATCATGTACTATGTTTTTAACTTTTCACTCTATGTCTTCTTTTTACAGCAGCCATCCCCTCTGAAGAAGTTACTATTATAATAGGGCGTACTGATGCCACACTTTTTATGAAATATGGGGAGGTAGAGCAATCACAACAATGGTTGCAAAAGAAAGCTTCTAAGTTGATCATCAGCCATCTTACTCAGGCAAGTCTGATGGACTTGTTCACAGCTTTGACTCATATTCTAGTTATTGAGATAATTACCATTATTAATTCTTTCAATGATGATGCTTCCTATTTTAGCATGTGGGTTTGAGGAGTCAAGGTATCTTTCCACCTGACCACTGAATTCCTTTCTGATCTTTTTAGCGTACCTATGGATGGTGCTAGGGTGACTATAGATAAAGCAACTAAAGAGGGCCAAGGCATAAGAGAGCTTGAGCAGTGGTTAGGTGTGTCTCAAGGCCCAAAGGATTTTTCCATGTGAGATGATACTCGATCAATGGAGATGAACTTCCTGTATCCTCTCTTTTGGGCACGGGCATTCCCCAAATCTCTTTCTCAAGGAAGGAACCTTGGGATCAAGTCTATGCGTGTCATGCATGTAGTTTTAGAGATAGGCATGCACTACAACTAGGCATAGTTTCTTGTATCCAGTTTTCATGGGGAGATCATTAGGTTACATTCAAATATCCATGATAAATCCCAATTTACATTTGCTTTCTTTGCAGGGTATCTACGTAGGTTTGCTGAGTTCCTACTAGTTTATGATGATAACTGCTATATTTTGAGGGATCATTCACAACTTTCCCACCCTTGGATTCACCATTTTTTTAGCAACACTAGATCTCAGGATCCACCAGAAGACATTGAGGAATCAGTATTAATTATTAGTGGGGCTGTGGCTAGTCGCTCCCATCATTCCCATGATAGATTGGGATTGGAACCACCTAGGCTGTGCATGTCTATTAAAAGGGCTGAACATTTTATTGGTTAGACTATTGGGAAGTCCAAGACAAAGGTGAAGAGGAATGAATGCCCAAGGGAGCCTTCCCCAGATGTGATACCACCAAGAGCAAAGAAGATTCAGTTTGTACTGCCAATGGAGGGTAAGCATTTTTATTGTTATATATTTATTATTATTATTTCTTTTTTATTTTTTTCTTTTGGCTTATACATTATATATACTATGTTATACTAACTATAACATTCTTGAATTATCAGAGGAAGGTCCTAAGAGAAAGAGAGAGGCTTTGGCCCCAATGGTTGATCCTGAAGTGGTTGTCACAGGGTTGGAAGAAGTGGCAAAGGAAAGAGAAGAAATGATTGGAGAACCTCCTATCTCACAAGAGGAAGATGTGACAAACATCATGGAGATGAAGCTTGCAGAAGCTTTGGATGCACTTAGGCATTCCAGTGATGAAAGAGGTGTCTTCAATGGATCTTTGCAACTTGGCAATCTGCCCAAGCTAAACATCCAAGGGCTTTTTGGTACATTCCTTTTAGCTTAATCCATTTTTTGTATCCTTTGACTTTCATGTGTTGTTATTGATTATCTTGATTATCTCCAGCATCAGAGGTAGATGCTGAGATTTCTAAGGCACATATATCCCTAGCACAGGTGTTAGGATCACAGGTTCCAATCAAGGTAACCTCCCCTACTTGTCCCACACCAACCGACCAACTAAGACCATGGACTGAGATGCCTAGTAAAATGGACTTTGTTAAAGGCATCGTTAATGAGGTGGTTGCTCACATACAAGAAGCTCATCCAGAATTGGGTATGTGTGTGTTATGCATTATGCTAAGTGTCTGGGTTTATTATGTTTCTTTGCATTCATTATTGATTATAGTTGATTCATATGTGCAGTACTTACACCTGCAGGCGCCAAGCTCCAATGAAATCCTTCTGAAGCTACTCACATTGATGTCCTCGCTGAATTTCCAGGGAATATTGAGTAAGTCCCTAGGAATGTGTACGATGCAGTTTCTAATTGCGTCGTACAAAATGCCAAGTCACTTTGGACTTGTAGGCATTTGGTTGAGTATCTATGCGATGAGGTGCATTCATTGAAGGAAGCACTAGCAAAGGAGAGAGAGGAGAAAAGGGATCTCCAGTACCATTACAATCTTGCTACTGCTAGGCTATTTGGTGATAGCACTTGGCGCACATCTGAAATCACCTATGCACGTTATTGGATGGTTTTGAATAGCAAAGTGTAGGCAACATAGGACTTAGTAGAACAAAGAGCACAGATGGATTTGCTGAACAAGAAATGTCACGATTGGAAGTACTTTGCTGAAAAAGTACAGAAATGGGGCCAAGACCAAAAGGACCACAAGCATCAATATAAGAAATGGTTAAAGGAGGAGTCATTTGAACATCGCCGGATGGAGATGTTCATCGATGGGTTAGGCTTGTGGCCTACTTATGATAGGTTTATTGAGATTCACCAAGATGGAGGGATCTCCCAAGAGAACCATTACTAATGCCTCCAGGGAAGCTTCGACAGGCATGTTCTCTCTTGATCGTCCTACCTAGACTTCGGTGGACAAGGGCAAAACCTTGGCTGGCATTGATCTTGGCCTGGAGGAGGATTGGGGAAATGTGCCTGAGGAGGAGATTCTATGGTGTTTGGAGGCCAACTTAGGGCCTTTCTCACTTGTGATTGTTTTATTGTGGCATTTATTTTTGTATGGTTTTATTTTTTTCATTGTTAGTGTTATTGTTTTTCTTAGTTTTGCATTTATGATTTTCTTTACTACTCTTACCCATTTTTTTTTGTTTTCTATTTTTTGCCCTATTATAGGGACATGTTAATGATGGAGCTAGCCCTAGTGGAGTGAGAGAAGATGATGAAGAGGATCTTGGGGACCAGCCCCCTCCATGAGCTTATTGTTAATCAAACTTTAGCTATTAAATGTTTTGGATTTTTGGATGTTTGATGGAAATGTATGGTTGACAAGTGTAATAATATGAATCTAATTATGGCATAATGTGTCGTAAATTTACTACCATGTTGACGTATCATTTTATTTTATTTTATTTTTTTTCTCTTTTTATTTTCTTTCTCAAGTATTATCGTGAACATATGAGTGTAGCTAAATGTAAAATGGGGGAACAAAATAGAAATCTACACTTGTAAAATAGGAAAGTAATGAGAAGGCATAGATCAAGACTGCAACTTGTATCATTTAAAGAAAAATTTGACATAATGTAGTGAATGTTTGTAAACTTATGAAGTATTGAATCCTAGTTTAAATCCATTTCAGGTTGTTTACATCAATTTAAATTCATGGTGGACTATTGCATCTATTGTTAAAGAAAGAAAGATTGCCAGGTTTTTGCCATAGTGGGCCAAAAGCAATAAAAATTTTAGGAGGCTTCTAAAAGAAAATTGGCTATTTCTGACCATGGCTAGTTTAACATCATTGTGGATGTTCACTGATAGTTTAACATCGTATCGGACGATTGGTAGTTTAACGTCATTCCGGACATGTAGTGATTCACTCTAGTCATTGAGTTGCCTCTTGATCCTTTGTAGCTTAACATGTGGGGTTGGGCATGTAGGTATGATCTTATACTCACCTTCCCCTTCACTAGTGATGTCAAAGGGTAATTCCGACCAAGATACATCGGTAGGAATGGCTCCTATGTTTGTATTGTCCGGTGATTTCTTCGTTTTAGTAGGATTGTGAGTTAACTTTGGGTTCATGTCTTGAAGTATGCTCATAGTTTCTTGCTTAGGCTCAATGAACTTAATTTCTGACTCTTGATCTACTCTAGGGTGCAAGGAAGTGAGCGATACTATTATATTCCCATGTATGATGATTTCACCGCCCTCCTAAGGTAGGTAGATCTCCTGATGGATTGGTGAGAGGATACAGCTCTAAGTTGAGCTAGCCAAGGACATCCTAGAATCAAATTAAACCTTGGCATTTTTTCAACCACTATGAACTCAGATGATCAAGGAAATTGGTCCTTGGCTATGAAATCCAAGGTAACCATACCTTTCATGCTAACACGGGAGCCACTGAAGGATTTTAGGAAAGAAGTTGTCATGGGTTGTATTTGTTCAGTAAGTTCCAATTTTTCGATGATGGGAAAAGGTATTACATTTGTCACTGCACCATCATCAACATGCATCCTACGTATCTTGAAATGATTGACCTGTATTTTTATGAACATGGGGGCTATGGTGACTTCTCCTATTTTTCAATCTAACTTAATGTCCTTAGCACAAAACTATAGGAACGTAGTCTTTCATTCCTGAGGCTGTAGGGACAATACTGCATAAATGGATGGTTCATCTGCAAGGAGGTCCTTACTAATAGGGATCGAAGTCAACATCCGTACGAGAGTTTCTCGATGTACTAGTGAAGTCATTACTAGGTCATACTGACTTAAAGAAGTGTTCTTTTGTTTTAAGACTTGTGTGACCTAGGTCAACATGCTTGCTAGGTCCTTACGGTTTGGGGCACCCTTGTCTATGAATATTTGGTCCATTTGACCTAGCATTCGTATTTCTCGTGGAGGAATTTTTGCATTGGTAACTGAGGATGCTAGGTTCGAGATAAAACCTATGACATTATACTCATTTTGATGACTCGTACTAGGCTCATTAATGGATGGACCCATAGGAACAACATTTAGCGGTGTGGGTTTTTGTGGTTCTAATTTGTGCTCATGGTTTTTTCTTTCCAGGCGTTCTCTTGTTAGCCTATCAGCAAGATGTTCTCGCAGAGGTCATTGAGGAACGGAGGTGGGTTGTGTGCCAGGGTGTTTTGGCATCTAAATCACAAAGGGAATGGGTCAATTTTTAGATGTGTGGTTGTTGTTGCAATAGAAGGAGGTATGTAAATGAAAAATGATTTTTGTGGTGCAGGATATGTGTGTATGATGAAAGGAGTTTGACGGGATGTTGGGGTAGGTGTGTTTTCTGAAGGCCTACGAATTACAAAAGGTTTTTGCGGGACGTCCTGTCTATTCTTCACATGGATAGTATTAATCACATATGGTGCATCATTGGTATTGAGAGGATCCTTGTAGACTCCCATGGGTTGGTTTTGGGGTCTTACTAGGTTTTCCTTGTCGAATACTACTTTACCCCTGTCAATCATGTGTTGTATATCTTGTTTCAAGATGAAACAATAATCAATCCCATGACCACACTATTGGTGATATTCACAAAACCTATCCAACCTAAAGCCTCTTGGAATGGGGGCTTCATTAGCTGTTGCTAAGGCTGGGTTCTTGGCCAACTCATAGAATTGATCATGATTTTGAAATGCTACGGGAGACATTTGTTTATGTTTGATTAACTTGACCTTTAGAAGTTGATCAAGCAATTGTGAAGGCTTCATAGGCAAGGGTGTATATTGAGTGGGGTCTTTTCTTTTGAATGTACAGGCGTGACCCAAGTTGGTGTTTCTATTTGATGAAGATTTAGGTATGGATGCTAGTGTGTTTCTTTCATGGCCATTTGGGGCGGTAGTTTGTTTTCCCTTTTTTCTTGGATGGTTAGGTCAAGTTGTCTCTGCTACCACTGATAGCATCATTTTGGATTTATCTTCTCTCGTATGTTGGCTCCTAAAGGTTGAGTAAGCTAGGTCATTTCTTGTTTGTGCCACCTCTTCTATGTCCTTAATTTGCACAAATTCTTGGCTCAAGGTATGGGCTTTCAAATAATAAATTTTTGATTTAATAAAGTCATTCATAGCCACTTTAAGAATGGTAGGTAAATATGTTTTGGGGATGGGCTTATGAAGTTCGTTCAAGGCTACGCTCCACCTTTGGATAAATTTCTGTGTTGCCTCTAATTGTTCCTATTTAATCTAAATCAAGCCATCCAACATGGCTTTAGGCTTTAGATTGTACTTGAAACGAGTGACAAACTGGTGCAACAAGTCCTCTAGAGAAGATATGGAGCTGTAGGATAAAGCTCGGTACCAGTCTAAGGATTTTCCCATTAAGGACATAGCAAACACATGCAAAATTACATGAGGCCATGCCTGAAGTAATAGACATTCTATTCAAAATGTTACTAGATGAGCGTTTATATCTCCCTCTCCATTATGCTTGGTTAGATGGGGTAATGAGACTCCTTTTGGAAAGGTTAATGGCAGAACTGAGGCGTCAATCAGATCATCTTGGTAGAAACCCATCACCTTGACTTCCTCGGTGTTTACAGTTTTGAGGTGCTTTATTTCTTCTGCTAATGAGTGCATCATTTTTTTTATGTCTGCCCACTCTTGGATGGTAGGAAAACCAATGGGTTGAGTTGGTGATGGTTGATAATGATTCGACTGTTGCATCATTTATGGAAAGAGAGATTATTGGACTGTCATTTGTTGTGGTGGGACAACATTCGAGGCTGAGACTATAGGGTGTGGTACGCTGTAGTGAGCAGATAGGTTTTCATGTACAGCTGGTAGATGCCACTTCCTAGCGATCGGTTGTGAAGTGAGACCCTGAATGTGTTTGGTTGAAGTAATCAATGGTGCTCCGTGGATTTGCACTTGAGGTATGTAATGGCTGGACATGGAAGCTGGTATAACCGATGGCATCCCAATTACTTAAGGTCAAAAGGTTCATCTTGCATTAGTTTGGGGAGGATATTGTTGGGACTGTATTTACATAGGTATGATGGAAGTGGATGTATAAGATTGAATGTTGAGCCTGGAGAAGATGGGAATGGAAGTGGGTACTTCCTCTAGGGACGCTAGTGGTCAAGCGTTCATGGATAAAGGTGGAAGTAAGGTCTCTTCTAGGAAGGGTTGAAACATTGAGTTTGTACGGGCATGGGGACTGATGGTATGGTATGAATCCCCATGTTCAGATTGGGCTGTGAAGTCATCTTCCTCATCTCCACCCTGAGGCTCTATTGGAGGTGGCTGTAAGGCTTGACTCATTGTCATGAGAAGCTGGGATATGAGTCTATGATGGTATTTAGAAAGAGTGATTATATAAAATGCTGGGGGGATAAAATCATGACCTCCTTTGTAAATACGTTCATAGTCTCACTTTGCTTCCCTCTCTACATGATCGATGGGCACGTTGGCTTGGATCTTGGCACAGATGAAGTTATACTATTCAGGTGTAAGAGTTGCATAGGTAGGGTCTTTACCCTATAGCCTGAGTGACTAGTGTGTAGGTCCTTAGGGATTTATCTATTTAATAATAGTTATGGGTTCCATAGTAGTCACAGGGTTCGAGGTTTCAGCTCCAAAGTCAGAGATCAGCAATGTCACTAGGTTAATTTGGGAAGATTCCATAGTGAGCATGAATAAACTAGGCTAGACGAGTTGAATGTGAGCAACTGTAGCATGTCTAGCAGTGTGACTGACTAACAGCATGAGTAGCTATAGCATGAGTTAACTACAGCGTGACTGACTAACAGTGTGAGTAGCTACAGCATGAGTTAACTACAGTGTGATTGACTAATAGCGTGAGTAGCTACAACATGAGTTAACTATAGCATGAGGTATCTGGGCACAGGGTGGGTAAGTCAAGCTAGCATGTGTAAGCTAGCTGGACAAGCTGTGCTTTAGTTTCAACACTTCGTCTATGCAAGGTTTGGATAGGTAGCATGATCAATGTTTTCATGGATAGTAAACAAGTCAAGCCCTCCTTCTAGCACCAATTTACTGTACTGACCTAAATCGTCAGTGCAAGGCTAGAAGGGAAAGCAAACACCGAAATATTGTCAAGCAAACACAGCTTACCCTACCTTCACCCGAGGGCAAGCTCGAATAGAAAATGAAGGCAGAGTGCCTTGGATGATTTGCATGCAAATCAACCAAGGACTTCCCCGAGTGTAAACTACAGCTTGCGCTGGGGTTATCGTAACTGATGTTTGAAATGTAAATAGTGGCGTACAAAATGCAAACAAATCATATGTAGAACAGTATTGCAAAAAAACGTATTGTAGAATCGAGTAAACAAAATAATGGTTGGCAAAATGAATTGTACTGTATTGCTTAGAAAACATGTGCACCGGTCAAAGCATAGCTGCACATGTGGATGGTAGGTCAAGCGCCAAGCCCCAGGGTAATGTGATGTGTTTCAAAAGTGCTTGGATGCTAGGAGTCAAGTGTGCCTAAGGGTCCAAGGATTTCTAATCTAAGTTTCCTAAGTTGTTAACCTTCAAAATTGCCAACCCTATTTATGTGAATTGATAGGGTATTTATAGGGTTTGGCCAGGCCCGAGCATGGAATTCATGGATGGAATCAACAATTGAGAGATGAGAAGAAAACAGATCGTGTGACACATGTCCAATGGATAGCTGTGTATGAGTTGGATGTGTGTGGGCAAGCTTCATTCTTGACCAGGTGCATTGTATCTTATAGTGTGTGATAACTTACTCAAGCCAGCTTATTCTCATTGAAGTGCATACAATTCATAGCGTAAGAGATTGACAAATGACAAATGATGAAAATTTACAATGAGATGACAATGTACAACAAGAGAAATTGAATCTGGCTTGCTTGAAACTTCTAGATCTCTAAATTGACTACTGCAGGATGTCGATCTAAGTGGCTCTGTGGCTATTTAAGGCTTCTTTACTTGACTAGAACTTCCAACGTGAGTTGATTTTGTCTTGGTGTGTCCTCAGCGTGCTCACACTGCACTCACACTACATTCACGCTACACTCATACTGTTAGCGTGACCTCAACGTGAGTGAGCCAGAATGACGTATTTTCCACCAAATTTTGATTTTTGAAGCCTATTTCTTGAGTGCAACTGCTGTCTGACTATGTGGTTGACCTTAAGAGTGATTTGAAATTGAAAGTGACTTGTTTTGAGCCACTTTTGGTAGCTCACGCTAGACTCACGCTGCCAGTGTGAGTGTAGCATGACCACAGTGTGAGCTGCAAGAACTTGCAATTTTGGACTTGAAATCTAGCATTCTAGAGGCTGAAATCTGAAGTTGTCAACAATGAGCCCTGAGGACTTGCACCTTGGAAATCAGATCATTTTGACTCAGTTTTGGGCTTTGAAATCTTCTCATGCTGGACTCATGCTAGCAGCGTGACCTCAGCATGAGTGATAGTGTGAGTGAGAAATTTTTCACTTGACCTCAAATTTGAATCCCTGAACATTGAAACTCTGAACTAGACATACCAATGACCCTTGAGAATGCCTTGCACCCTCAGATTGAGCCATCTTTGACTTGATTTTGACACCGTTTGGAGTTGCTCACATTGAGGGCAAGCTAGCTTGATAGCGTGAGTTCCATGTCTTAGTCAAATTTTGCCTCCCGAATGCTCGAAAGGGCTTGAGTAGTTCTTGTTTCAAATTGTTAGGCCAAAATTAGTGGTGTTTCACATAGTATCTAAATTATGATTTCAATTGTTATTTGTACAAATGAATCGTCATTATTTATTTCCTTTGGAACTTTAATTTTCTATTTGCCTAATGAATAATTCTTAGTCTTCTGATGAGTTTTATCATCATTGCATTATTCCATGTACTCTTATCTGATCTAAGCATTTGCTCTCAAACATACAATTTTTTTTTCTCAACTTGTCTATTCCTACACATGAGGAATCTCTATTTGCTTTTTAATAGAGAAAGTAACAAAAAGATGTATTAATAAAAGAGAAAATGTTAAATAGAGACTTAAAATCAAGTGTGACTCTAGGGAGAAAAAATAAACTTACTTCCATCATGGAGTTACAAAATTAAGTCACATGATTAAGAGGATAATAAGATATTAACCAACTAAAAATGGAGTGCGAAAACACCCTCATGGAATAATAACATAGACAAAAATAAAAAAATGCCCCTTAGGGAAATCAAACCAAGTTAAGAAAACTACACTTGCAAAAAAACTAATGATCAGTAGAGTAGATCCCAAACCCAACTAGATCCAACTATACAAGTTACAAGTGTTCACATGCAATATGGTTCAATTTGCTAGACCAAAACTAGTTTAAATGACTACAATAGCTAAACATTGATTGCTAGTCAGTATATACCTAATCATACTTCTGTAGGCTTAATTCATATGGCTAAGTATGATTGAGGTGCATGATTAAAACAATATTATTTTAAAAGATTAAAACATTAAAATTCTAACTAATTAACCTTAGTGAAAGAAAGAAATCTAAACTATCCTATGAGTGATAAGTGTATGTTTTTAGTTTATCATACATATGCTAAGCTCATGTACCCACTACTAGGATTTTGAAGTATTATCCTACTAGGAAAACCAATCAATAGTGCTACTGGGATTACTAAGCAAATATAGGTTTATGCTTGAAAATAGTCATGCTTATTTCACCAATGACTAAGATAGATGAAAATATAAACATTGAGCTAAGGTCCATGGGAAATAAAGTGCATTAAANAAACAAATAGAAAAATATTTATAATCGATACCAAATGCTTTCATGGTATTTTTCAGCTCCTAGTAGTTACTCATTCACTTAGCTAGCTTCAATGTAACTATTTGGTAATCCTCAAATATTGTCTTGAAAACCTCAAGCTTTAGGCTGGCTATCTACAATTTTTGGCATGCCTCCTTATGGAGCTTGAACTCCTTTTCTTATAACAAGTACAGGTCTACCATCTACTTCTTCAATTTAAACATTGGCATTTCTATAGTAAGTACACAAAGTTTAAAATTATGAAGATTAGCCAATTTTATCTATTTAGTCATCTCTTCAATTTGTAGTTTCTTTACGTGAATTCTAGTTTTATTGTAGGTGTTTAGTTCATCAAAGATAAGTTTCTAGATATTTCCTTGGAATTTCTATAGGGTTTCATTCATCTTCATTTTATGTAATTAAATTTTTTCTTATTTATCTTCTTCTACATGCTAACCTAGTTCTTGTAAGGATTCTTAAGTATGTCATACATTAGTGCATTATTCTTTGAAGTAAAAATTTTGATGGCTGATGTTTATGTTATTATACATACCTCTTCCATTGAGAGATTATTGTTTTAAAGTATCAATCCTTACATATTCACATTTACCTTTGCGAATTACTCTTGCTGATGCTTAAGGTATTCCTCTAGTTGTTCCTTTTGGTTCTTTATCTTAAGAAATCTTCTATTCTACTTGATCAAATCCTTATTTTCTTTCCTTCCCTTGGTGAAGTCCTTACTTTCTTAATTCAACATCACATCTAATAAGGCCTCATTCCAAATGACCCTCTCCTTTTATTCTACTATATTTTTCTATTTGGGATTAAGTTGTTCAAAGGCCTAATCCCTTATTAAGAAAGGATGGAGGATGGAAAGATTGGACAAGTAGATTCTAGGTTGTATAACTTCAGCTACCAACTATTAGTTCAATATTATAGGCTCTTAAAGTTCAATCCTTGTAATTAGGATCCTACCCTTTACCTAAATCAAAGAAAACTAGGTAGTTATAACATGTTTCAAAATGTTAAAGATATATGGAATCATTGGTTTGGTTCCCATTAGTTTGTTTAGCACTTTCTTATGCTATGTTACTATCATTTCCCTTGAACTATTTTCCATAAATATTTAAATATTCCATGGTAGTAAACTCTAGAATGAGTTCTATTAGCCTTTGTATGGCATGATGACAATTGCTCTCTTAATATCCATAGTTATTCTCTAATTCTATTAGCCTTAATATCCATAGTAATCTCTTATCCTTTGTATGGCATGATAACAAATGCTACATCTTCACCTTCTTCTAGTCTACCCAATAAAGTTGTAACATTGCCTATAATTTCTTGGCACTTTCTCTGAAGGGAATAATACTACAACTCCTTTAGTAGTAGCGTTAATTTAAATAATGGCATGACTTCTTTACTAGAACAAGTAGGTAAATTCATCTTATTGTAAGCTAATAGTTCAAAAAAGTTCATTTAAGTGGCTTATTATAGGAAAGTATTTAGTTTATAATTAGATGCTTTTGTTGCTCCTTGAGCTATCTCAATCTTTCATCTATAGCTACTATGTACTTATTTGGCAATGATGATGCTTCATTTTCCTAAAGCCATATAGGTGGCATCTGCTTTATCATTTCTTTCCACAATGCTATAGTGATTTATTTGAGGATATAATTAGAGTAGCATGGGATCCCTTACCTTCTACAAAGTTTTCTAATCAAGGATAGAAAAGGGAGAGTTTCCCTATTCTTTTTATTTTCCTTAAAGTGATTCTTAATTTTGAGGAACACTAACTTGGATAAGTTAACTCAAATTTTTTTCATTGAATGTAGCATATACCCACTTTGTCTTGATGAGTGTACCATACTCCTAGTGGTTGACTCCATAATATTTCTAGATTCATTCATTTTTACAATTATCAGTAGATTATATAGAGACCTTTGCTAGCTTGGTAGCCATATTAGGAAGTCCTAGGGCCTCTATATGGCCTTCATCAAATTAAAGACGGTGATGTATTTTATTTTTACTATGATATCTTCCTTATCATTATTCCAAAATAGATAAGTTTTACCAAGGTACCATTTCCCACTTGTGAAAATGATGCACCAAATAAATAATGATTCCACCTACTCCTGGACCCTTTGAGGAGTAAACTCCATGAAAGGCCTATAGTTTAGCTATTGTAGGACCAAACTCTAGATCTCCTTCATGGAAATCTTCTTCAAGTAAGTCTTGTTTGATATGATATCTATGCTTAGCCTAGGCCTAGGTACTTTATCTTTCCTAGATTATTTGATCACTATACTTGAAATTTCTCAAATAGATTCCAATTTGGATTCTTTCCTATGGGGCCTAGTTTCATGTATTGCCTAAGGATCCTACTATGTATACTCTTACTCTTAAACTCATCCTCCACTTGAGCATTTCTACTTTCTTTGAGATGGATTATCCTCTTGTGAGCCTCTTTTTGATATCATCTATAATCACATGGATGATTAGTCCTTAGTCATTAATTACTATATTGTAGGTACTATTACCCTTAACTGTCTTTGGGCTTTAGATTATTTTTGAAAGACTTAATACTAACACTTCTAAGTGATTGAAATTTATCATTTCAAAGATCTTAAGGTAGCTATTTCAATATTAATTGATGAATATTTTAATCATTTTTTATCATTAAGCACCTTAGTTATCCAAAAACTTGGGTCCTTAAAGTATCTAAAATTGCAAATTTACTATCTCCATGATGTTGAATGTGACTCTAGAAGCTCACAAGTTTTCAAACAAGTGTCTAGATTGTAAGATATCATAGTTAGACACTCTACATTCTTAAAATGGTAAGAAATATCTTCTTCATTCAAGAAAAATGATGATAATTTTCCTAACACAACTTTTAGGATTTGTTGGTTGTGTTAATAGTCATGCATTGATGATGATGCTATGTCGATATGGTTGTGTTGATGCTATTAAATTTAATAACTATCCCTTGAATTTTAATTTCATTTTGGTAAATTTTGGAATAAAATGGGAATCAAATGTGAGCAACGTGATTCAACATGAATAATAATTTAATAAATTTATGAAGTAATATTCATATAAATTGGGATTATTAAAACACCATTAAATTTGGACTTTGGCATCCTAGGCACAAAATTTTCTAAATGCTGAGACTATGCTCTCCACTTCCCCAAAGCATAGTCAGCACGAAGGTGCAACTTTTATATATTTTTCTAAGTGTTGAGACTATGCTCTCCACTAGCCTAGAGTGTAGTCAAGCGTAGTCAACTAGAAGCCAATTTTTGCAAGTTTTAACAAATGTTGTGACATGCTCAGCCCCAGTCGAGAGTGTAGTCAGCCTCCCATGGAGAGCATAGTTAACACATAGTCATATTTTGCAAAATTTTTCCTAAGTTTTGGGACTATGCTCTCCACTATTACAAAGTGTAGTTAGCCTCTTGTGGAGAGTGTAGTCAACAAAAAGATAGCTTTTCACAAATTTTGACAACTCTTGGAGTTTGCTCACCCCTAGTTGGAAGCATAGTCAACCTCCTGTGAAGAGCGTAGTTAGCACAAAGTCATATTTTGTAAAATTTTCTCTAAGTGTTGGAACTATGCTCTCCACTCTCACAAATCATAGTTAGCCTCCTATGGAAAGCATAGTCAGCACATAGTCATATTTTATAAAATTTTCTCTCTAAGTGTTGGAACTATGCTCTCCACTATCACAAAGCATAGTCAGCAAAAAGAAAACTTTTCATAAGTTTTAGCAAGTCTTGGACTATGCTCACCCCTAGTTGGAAGCATAGTTAGCCTCATGTGGGGAATGTAGTCTACCAAAAATTCTAGATTCCACTAGCATTGAGACTACTCTCTCCCCCAACCCAAAACATGGTCAATAGGAAGCAAGCATTTTGCAAAATTTTTCTAAGTCCTAGGACTATGTTCTCTACTACCCCATAGTGTAGTTAGCCCTTAGTGGAGAGAGTAGTTAGCCATAATAGCCTTTGGCAGCCTCCACAACACAACAACAACACACCAACATAGTCAAATCACCTTCGGTAAGCATAGTTAGTAGGATCTCTCTTTCTTGCATTCCTTCTTGCCCAAAATTGTAACTATGCTCAACCACACAAACCTAGTAGAGAGCATAGTATCAACTGTCTTCTCTACCATCTGACCACCATGTTGCATTTCATGCTAACCCTAATCCTATAAATACCCTACATCCTCAACATTTTGAGGGTTGGCATTTTGGTAAATCAAGGATTGGCAAATTTTTAGATTAGCACTTGGTGAAATTATAGATAATCGTAGCTCCAATACAACCCCACCATAGACTAGCAAAACACCACAATCAATGGTATGCTATGGTGTCCAACTTGGTAGACGTAGATACCCTAACGAGTGCTAGTCTTTGTGGCCCAAAACCTTTGAGACTGTGACTATGCTGGCCACTACACCTATTGTACACTGTGTACCTTTTAACCTCTTTTGGTGTTAACTACACTCAACCCCATTTTGGGTGGTGTTTTTTTTTTCTCTCTCTCTCCTTGCACTTTTATCATTTTATTTGCATTTTCTGTTGTTTCATTGCATAGTTGTGCCTAAAATACACTTAGGCAATAGTCTCCCCACACTAGCATCCTCATTCTTATTAAGACAAGTTGACTACACTTGACATCATTAACACTATTAACACCATTGATACTATTTGACCACTTAGCACCATTTCACATTAGCATCATGTTTAATCAAGTTACACCTCGGTTACATCTAGTAAGTCCCTGCTTGATTGACAAGACTATTTAGGGCATCCCATCTCCACCTCCAGTGGGCCCTCATGCAGATTTAGGGTTATGCTATGTGCCCATCGACCTTAGTATTTTAGCTACAATGTTTTTACTTGTTATAATTTTTGGTGCTAGAAGGAGGGCCAAACCACTTTTTCAGACTCCATTGTGGTTATCTTGCATGCTTTCTCCATTGTAGTTGTCTATAAGTCCATCGGTGTAGATTTGACCCTGTAGTCGGTCCCTCTTGGAATCCTATGTAGTAATCCAAATCACACTTCTCCCTACTATTTTCCTAAGTCTCCATTTTGTCAACATTGAGAGCATAGTTAGCTCTTAGTGTAGAGAGCATAGTTAGCTCTTAGCACAGAGAGTATAGTCTGTGGAGAGTGTAGTTAGCTCTCATCATAGAGAGCATATTCTTTGGAGATCATAGTTAGTGTAGTTAGTGATGTTAGCTGAAATAGGGTCAGTTTCAATTTCATCCATAGTGCTCTATAACTAGCAATCCACAACTCTCCCTTTCACAACTCA
>MNCI01022563.1:1795-15381 GCA_015680685.1 Gnetum montanum | reverse complement strand
AAAAAAAAGCAAAAACCTAAATCTAATGTAAAAAATTAATTTAAGAATTTCTACAAAATCCAAAATACAAAGAATTAACTTTTAACCACAAATCCATCTACCAAACATACTAAAATTTATTGGTTTTATTTATATTTTATACATTTTATTTTCATTTATATTCTACCAATTTTATGTCAAGGAGTGTTGAAATCTATAAAACTGCAAGCCTTTTTACTCAAGAGATAGCAATCCATTGAATTTAACTGAATGCTTCAAATTGAATAATAAAAATATCTTTCGAGTTTGAAAGTCTTGAAGATTCTCTTTGTTGTTATATAGACTTCTCAAAGTTCTATTAGACTAACTAGAAATATAACAAATGAATGAAAAAGCAAGAAAAGTAAACTGGGAGCCTCTACAAAATAAAAAATTATCCACTATACATATCTTGCCTTCTATCAAGTGACTTAGGCCACATCGTTAAAAATGGAGAATATTTCCATTTGGGAGTTAATTACCTATCTCATAGATAGATATTGATTTTAATCTATTTGAACATCATTATTAAAACTCCAGACATGCCTCACGCATAGAATTGTTTAAACAAACACATTATTAAGAGTTTTGAGCATCACTTACATATATTGTATTTTTCATCCTTTCCATGAAAAAGAGCAAAACCACCAAATTAAGTAAATAGGTAACAAGAATAACTTAACATACAACTATCTTAAGTGTCCTCAATGGTGTTAATTAGGTTTGGAATTTTTTGTCTAATTTAAATGTTTTTGGAATTTGTTGGTAATTTAAAACTTTTATTTTTATAACCATCCTATCACAAACATAACTAATCATTGAATAACATCGTTTTTATTATACATGGGTTACGTAATTAACTATGCACAATAGTGTGGTGAATCTACAAAAATTAATATACATGGAATCCCATATTCTATAGAAATTATGAGGATGTAAATATTATTTTATAATAAGTATATGTATTTTTCATCATTCTAGAGACTTATTTTTTATATATCATTACTATAATAATGGTACTGATATTGCTAAATTCCTGGTAACTATGATGATATGTAAATAGTGGCAGAAAGCTTTTAATTAAGCTAAAGATGTGAATATTTTCAATAAATACATCAAAAAATTATAGATTGGAATTGCCAAGCCATTCACCACCCCACAATAGCATTCACTACTAAGTGTAATAGTGGACTTTTAATTACTAAGTGTAATAATGAACTTTTAATTAAGCTAAAAAATGTCAGTATTTTCAATAAACACATCAAACAATTATAAATTCAAATTTTACAAATGGCCCTCACCAATAATCCATAAGGATAGGACAACAAATGATTCACAGTGGATAGCTAGGTCATTGATATTCCTTAAAAATGAATTACAGATAGTCTTATACTAAACTTCACAAGACTTATACTAAGCTTCATGAAGAAGACATGATTCTTTAGAAAATGGCTTGCCACAACTTTTAGATTTTTCCTTAGGTTCCATTTTTTTGGATTATATGGAATGAAAGGTTAAGATGAGGATTTCTGCCAGACCCCAACATGCTTAAGAAATTATACTACCAATGAACATGGTCCTCATTCTTTTTTTTTTTCTATTTTTTGTTTTTTCATGGAAACTATGCCCATGTGTAGTTCATTCTTAAGGTAGGAATTCCAACACGAGTCTGGTCGATTAGCCTAGTGATTGTGCCTAACCATGCTCTAATCTCACATGTCCTACATTCACATGATCATGATAATAACATAATAATTTAGTCTGGATCTCATTTTCCATAATCCAAAATGATTTACATACAATATTAATTACATTGAACACACTTCCACTTGTTCGCTTGACACGTGTTGCACCAAATGACTAAGAGTTTGCACCGCATCGAACATTAGAGGCCTAAATTCTAGCTCCAGCTACCATGAAAAACACAAGAATTCCAAATTCATTTTATGTTACCAAATGATAATTATGATTTTCTTATGCTAAAAAAAAAACACATTTGTCTTACTTGAAGACACATAGATAGTATATCCACAAAGATAGACATAGGTTTTGCCAGAAAAATTCCTTCAATGTTGGATCAACCATTTTTGCTAGCACATCCATATCATGAAGTTGGGGAACCGTCCCTCTTATGAGGGATTGCTTAGAACAATGCTTGGAACTGCAATAGTGGAAAGATCAAAGTGAATTCAGCCTAGAAAAACACAGTGATCTATAACTTCATTGGTGAAAGAGCAATATGAAATAAAATAAACTAAGAAAACATCACCGTAGAAGAGAGATCAGAATGAACTAAGCCTATATACAAGATGCTAGTTCATGCCTATCTTCTCCTATTTTTTCCACATGATAAATTGCATTTTTGGAAGGCTATGACATCGGGCACTTGATATCGAAACCACGATATCAGATCCGTGATATCAAGGTAGAAGCTACAATGTTAAATATCTGATATCATGAATACATGCAAATCTATAAATATGACACTTAGACACACAGTCCAAAAGAAAGTTTCATTCCAACCTTAGTGAAATTATGTCAATTTTTTTTCTTGATTTTAGAACATATCACTTAGTAGTGTATGCTTGTAGTGTGATGTTAAGTAATTGAACAGAGTCTTTATTTGAGTGGAATGTACTTGGACATGTTTCATGATTGGAAATAAAGATCAAGATTACTTTTCATCATTGCAACATGACTTAGATTTCTTTATTGTCTACTTAGACTAATGTTTACTATTTTGACTTAGTATAAAAATTACTATTTTCCTAGTTACTGATTTACTTTTGCACTTTACTATTACTGTTGTTAAGTGAAATGGATACAACTAATTTCAAGCGTTAAGTGTGATTGTTTGGTAACCTGATAGTATTATCTCTTGGTTTTCCTAATAGCGAGATACTTGGTAATCCTAGTAATGATTACATAATTCCAAGATGTGTGTGGAGAATCACGAACAAGTGTCCATCACACTAGAGTAGATTAGATTTGTTTGCTGTTACTTAGATTTAGAAACACTTCCTTTACCTTATGTTCACTAGGAGTAATATGACCCACACCATCAACACATCATACACCTCACTATGAGTTAAACTATATGCATTGATTTTACTAGCTCACATGGAAAGATAAAAATCAGAAACTTAAACCAATCACTAGTATATTTACATTGCCGTGTCCATAGAACTTGACCAGGCTATGCATGAACACTTGTATCTTGTATGGTTTGGTGTTGGATTACTCCACCACTCATCATTGATGTCGTTACTAGGGATAAGTCAATGCATGCCTATTAATTGATTTCTCAAAGCTTGTTGTATTAGAAACCCAAAGCCAACATTTTTATTTTTCAATTTTACTAAACAAGTGAGGCACACTTTATCAATGTCTTAAGTCACAAACATGACCTCAAACAAAGACACATCACCACCTGCCAAGGAGACAAGAAAAAGCAATGATAGAACCATTGAAGAAGAAGAATGGGAGATGCCAATGCAAATAAGAATCACTTATGCTCACACTAATATTTATCATTCAAACTTCACTTTCATCTTTTATTAGGGCAATCAAATGAGGTGGAGGGACATGCAAGGCAACATAGTCCTACCTCTAGAACATGTAGAACTTAACATGCTCCAAACTACCCTAAGGGAAATGTAGTTGGACTAGATCCAAGAAAGGTATCATGTGACTAGCACATGGCAAGACCATATGAACTCACAAAGGAGTGTATGAGGAGAGATGCTATCATGGAGATTAAACATATGGACAACAAAGGGAAGCAAGTCAAAATTTCTATTTTCTTGAAGGAACTTGATGCTGATGCATTTAGTTTAGAGAAACTACACCAAAAACATGAGGAGCCTTCAAAAATACCTATAATCAAACGTGATGAACCTATCAAAGTGCAACTTCATTCCACTCTAGCAGAGACACCTAAGGGGAAGGCTACTGACTTAAGGAGTAAGCATGACTCAAGGCCAAGGGTTCCTAACAAATCTTACAAAGAAGCATATAAGAGTAATGAAAGGAGAACAAGTCAACATCATTTTCTTGATACCTCATCTACCTCATCATGATCATCAGTGGACTCTGACTGAAGAAAACACAAGTACTAGGACTATGATAGGGAAGAAAGTAGGACTCATGACCATCATGATCAATATTCAAGACACTCTAATATAGAAGATGAAGAATATGAAAAAAGGAGATAAAGGGATCAAAGAGAGGATCAAGAAAGATATGAGCATAGAAGGATTCATTGCTACAACAAAGTATATGAACCTGACCATGAGGATGAACCCCTTTTGGAAACCCAAAGCATGATAAATATTCAAGAAGCTATACATATACCAACTAGGCACGTGACAGATATTTGAATTAAATGTCTAGACATGTACAAGATGCCAAGACTCGAGAGTGGCTATAATGCTAATCTACAACATCACTTTCAAGCTTTCCATGATGCTTGTGTCCTTCAAAATATTGAAAGTGATTGGAAAAAATTAAAATGATTTCCTAGAACACTTGTGAAGAAAGGAGAGAGTAGGTCCAGGTCATTGGAACCTAAATCAATCAAATGTTGGAGTACCATGCTCAAACTCTTCAATGGCAAATAACAAACTTATTCACGAGTGTCTAATTTAAGGAAACAAATCCAAGGATGGAAGCAAGGGAATCATGAGACCCTTGGTGTAGCAATGGGAAAATACTATTCACTATTGCACAAATGTCCAAGCCACAGATTTTCACCAAGGGAACAATTTAGGAAAATTGTAGATGGGTTGTGAAGCAAAACCAGAGAGAGTCCTGGGGTTTATGCCCAAGGTAGGTTATTAGAAATGACTGTCCATTGTATCCAAAGGCTAATTGACCAAGTGGCAAAAGAGGAAGATGAGTTAAGAAAGAGGAAATTGGCTGAAGAGTATAATAGAGATCCATTAATTTGAAAGAGAGATGTGCGTATATGTGACATGTAAGAGGATGAAACCTTAGAAGATGTTATAAAAAAAAGGACTCTACCTATTTAAAAATCAGTCAATGATATAACAATGGTAGAAAAATTTTGGGATTTAGTGGATGAATAATTTGGTATGGCCCTAAAGATTTTGGAAGAAAAGATTAAACAAGCTCTTAAATGGGGGAAGGAAAGGAAGAAGAAAAGAGATTACGAACAGGAAAGTTATAAGCACAAAGAAAAAGTTACTTCTGTTGAAGGATACACTGATTCCAGTTCAGAGGAAGAGGAAGAGGAAGGATGCAAAGTATGCCAGTATGAACATCCTAAGGGATGTTATCATGTTCTAGTCCAATTGCAAGAATAAGTGATCAAGAAACCCAATTTGTAAAGGATGTGATGGAAAAATTCCATGAGAATAGTGAAATATAACATAAAATAGCAATTGTGTACCATTATTTAAGACTACTGAATCAACTTAGCTTTAATGAAGAATTAAATCAGACTTGAAGGATGGCCCAAATACATGAACTTGATGAGGTACCTATGCATGCAATAGATATACAATAAATAATTTAGAAACAAATAAAGCTCATGCATCAAAAATTTATATTAAATAAGAAATTTTTAGAAGGAGACAAAGTCCCACTATATAACATAAGGTTATCTAAGATTCCAAGTACTCTTAACAACAAAGGTCCCATAAACAGAAAGGTTCTTGCCAGGGTGTGAATGCCTTTTAGGGATGTTGGAACTTTATCCTTAATAAAAGGAAACTATATATATTGAATATATTGTTACTAATTACCTACCTCACGAATCATTTAGAGACTTACTAAATAATATGGGGGTGGGGGTAGCATCCAACCCAAAATCATCTAGAAACCATTTTTCCTTCTGCATAGTGCCTATGTATTCCTTAGTAATCGCTAGTGTTCATAGACACCCAAATGCATTTTTGCAAATTCCATCATGCCATTGGTACCACAGAACCTCAACGATTGTCACCGTTTTATATAGCTCAAATTTATGATCATCATATTGTAAAACATGTTTATAATTATGGTTTGAAATAATTATTATCTTTACAATGACGATATCTGGTTTGATTGGGTATCCTAGCAAGAATGCTCATGAAAATCCTAGTATTGCAAACTCAAGCATCCAGTAGAACTCTTTGTGGCATAGTGGTATCCATGACAACGAAAATTTTAATGATTTTGAAACCAAGTTCAATGGCAGCTTCTCGCGTGCTGAAACCCTCGTTCAGTACCAAAAAATGAAAATGAAAATTAAATTAGGATTGGGAAAATTGCAAGGAAGTTTGTAAAATTAGATCGCCAAAATGACAAGCAATCAGGATATTAAAAAGGGTTTAACCTTCATTCAGTACCAAAAAATGAAAATGAAAATTAAATTAGGATTGGGAAAATTGCAAGGAAGTTTCAAAAATTGGATCGCCAAAATTACAAGAAATCAAGACATTAAAAAGGGTTTAAATTTAGAAAATTAGAAAAGAAAAGATATATGTATTGCAGTTAGACATAGTATGTTTCACGCACCAGACTTTCAACTCTCCAACCTAAATAGACGATGGGGAATGCATCTTGAGGATCATCAATGGAGAGCTATTTTTCATCGAATATGGACTTCCAAGGCCCAACCTAAGCATTGCTTCCTTTTCTGGTCTTTGATTCACCAAGGTCTTTCGATTGGACATCGGCTTCACTTATTAGGTATCGATTATCCTAAATGCAACATTTGTCAAGCTGACAATTCCTTTGAGCACGTTTTCTGGGATTGCCCATTCTCTCGTCAAATTTGGCAATGGTGCCACTCTCTTCAAATCTTTCTTCCTAACCATGATGTCAATTTCCCTTCCTGTATTCTCAAAGATGATTATGTTAAGAAACACCTTCAGAGAGCATGGAAAATCCTCTTATATGAGCTTATCTTCTTTATCTGGAAATGTCGCTTGGATGCTTGGTATCACAATACCACTTTCACTGAATTTGACTATGGCATGAAATGTTCTATTGCTAGCAATGTTCAACTTCAATGTCGAGAACTAGGCTTTACACATAATATTACCTTTTCTTTAGTAGAACCTATTTTGAGTTGATTATGTTAATTCTCATTTCTAGCTTTCGTTCGAGGGGGGTGCGAAAAGCTTTTGTCTTGTTGCAAGTGACTGGGGGGTCACCTTGCAACTTTGGGCTCTATTAAGGCTTTGGATTTTTGGATCTCTTTATTCATTAGTTGGTGCTCCACCTTAACAACACCCCCCCCCCCCCCCCCTTTTCTTTTTCATAATGATGATTAGTTGCAGGAGATATCAAATATAGCATTTTTATGGAGCCATGCATGGCATCTGCATGCATGCAAGAAAGTAAGAAAAGACCACCAATTCCAAATCCATTGTCAATGTAGGCAATACCTTCATCAATGTATGAAAATTGACGGTGCTCATGAATATGAAACCATTCAAAATAGGAAGGACACAAGAAATCCTCAACGTAAGATTTTCCTTGTGTAGGAAAAGGGCCATCCACAAAATGGATATCCAATCTTTCCAGAATACGATCATCCCATTTCACTATTTTTCATCTCCACTCATTCTGAAGCTGTGCAATCCCAACACCTTCAATTTTTCCATCGAACCTTTTTGCAACGCTAGAATTTCAGATCTCTTCTTGCACTCAACAGTGAAGAAAACTAAAGATTTCCCAACACTTTTTTGAAGGAATTTTTGGAAGATAAGGTAGAATTTTGAAAATGCACATGGTCCATGGGTAGACCGAAAATGTTGAAACAGATCGAAGACATCCACAAAACTAAAAATGGGGAGAAAAGAAAATGCAAAAAAAGATGTGAACGAAAGAAAAAAGAGGATGATCTCCAATCCCTCTATTCATACAAAACCTGCATCTTCACAGCCTCCTTGTTTGTTAGTTTAAATAATTCACATCTAATTTCCTCATTCATCTAGAGGAATGCTCAAGGTGGGGAAGCTCTATGGATCACTTTGGTTTATTTACGGAAAAGGTTATAATGAGGCTTGAAATATTAAATTATTAAAAAGCAATATTGTTGACAACCTATGAATTTTAGAAATAAACTAAAAACACAGTATCATTTATTATGAAGATAAATATATAATAGTGTTTGTAATTTCAAATACTTAGTCCAAAAACTGACATTTACTTATTATCTGTTTACTTTCAGGTACAGCCAAAGCTTTTTTATTCGCTCAGGCATTCTTCCATTTCATGCAAAAATGTAGTAGAAACAAATAAATTATGCCTCAAATACTAAGCTGTACAATCATCCATATGCTAATGATCAAACAACTAATTCTTTAAATCTATCCTTTCCTCTATCTTTGGGAGAGATGCCAACTACTACATGGTTCGACCATTGTAATAGAAAATAAATAATTACAGTCGTAAAGCTGCGTCAAGAGATAAAATTTCTTTTGGGAATTATTATCAGTATGTAATCTCTCACCTTACTAACACAAAATTTACAACTACCATAGCAAGAATTATTTAACATTGGTTTTGTTTTTTTTTTTTTCCAAATTAAAAATCAATTATCAGTGAATCAACTTTGGGATTTCTTTAATTTGAAAAAGAAAAAGATTCTCTCATCTATATATAATAGATATATATCATAAGTGTATAGCTAAACTTGTTATCGTTACAGCATTTAGAGTAGTCATTGATATTACAGTCATATTATGGTTTTGAGAAAAATTAATGAAAACCAGAAGATATTTCCATTTCATTTATTTAAAAGTGATTATTTTTTATTATTTACATCTATAGAAAAATCAAGTGAATGTTGTTTTATATTTGGTTTACATAAGTTAGGACTTTGAAAGATAATAATTTCAATGTTTAAACAAATTTGAACTTTGAAGAATTTTTTACAAACATTTTCTAAGTTTATTTTAATTCCAAGATTTCATGATTTAGTCTTCAATGGATGATAATTTCATTGTTTAAGTTAAAATTTAGATATTGATTTTATCTTTAAAGCCTTCCAACATTTATTTAATTTGTTAAGGTTAAATGTATCTTTATTCTATTTAAGTTCTTGCATTTCATATGCAGGTTCAATAATTTGAGCATGCATGTGGTGTTCAACTATCAGTTCACATGAGTATTTAGTAATCATGTTGATAATCCTAAAATATCTAATCTTACATCAAATAATACCATTGCTTTTCTATTGACATTAGTCTTGGGTTACAATATCCATGTGGGATACACAACTAATATCTCTCAAACCATGTGAGGACACTTGCTGAAATTAGAATCCCCAACGTTAAGCTGATGTGAAATTTTCTATCTTCATATATTAGAACCTTAACTTTATGAGTTTGATTGCATTTATAACAGACAAAATCAATGAAATGCTAATGCACATATTGTTTGAACTCTACAGAAAGCAAATGTGGGTTTTTATTAACAAATTTCACTCTTTGTTCTCTGCTCATTGTTATCACTGGCCAGCCCTTTCAATGCAGTCCTTGGTATGCTCTGGATGCAAGTTTGGCTTCTTTGGGGATGTTATTTTGTTTGTAGATCTTGTACACATCCAATAGGCAGAAGGAATTTCAGTCACACCTCATTGAATATAATACAATCACATTAGATATACAGAATCTTCAAGCATATTAGAAAACATAAACCTCAGAGGTGGGAAATGGGTGGGAGCTTGGCTGATTGCAGTTGCTTTGAGATTTGCTTCCTTTGCAACTGCTCTTTCCTGCAAAACGCCATGGGGATTTTTATTTTTATTTTTAAAAGCAACTTTTAGATACATGTAAAATTTCATATTACATTTAGAGACTTACTAAATAATATGGGGGTGGGGATAGCGTACAACACGAAATCATCTAGAAACCCTTTTTCCTTCTGCATAGTGCCTATGTATTCCTCAGTAATCACTGGTGTTCATAGATGCCCAAATGCATTTCTTCAAATTCCGTCTTGCCATTGGGTACCACAGAACCTCAACGATTGTCACCGTGTTATATAGCTCAAATTTATGATCATCATATTGTAAAACATGTTTATAATAACAGTTTGAAATAATTATCTTTAAAATGAAGATATCTGGTTTGATTGGGTATCCTAGCAAAAACGCTCCTGAAAATCCCAGTATTGCAAACTCAAGCTTCCAGTAGAACTCTTTGTGGCATAGTGGTATCCATGACAACGGCACTTTTAACGATTTTGAAACCAAGTTCAATGGCAGCTTCTGGCGTGCTGACACCCTCGTTCAGTACCAGAAAATGAAAATGAAAATTAAATTAGGATTAGGAAAATTTCAAGGAAGTTTCTAAATGACAAGCAATCAGGAGGATATTAAAACGCGTTTAACCTTCATTTCATTCAGTACCAAAAAATGAAAATGAAAATTAAATTAGGATTCGGAAAATTGCAAGGAAGTTTTGAAAATCGGATCGCCAAAATGACAAGCAGTCAGGACATTAAAAAGGGTTTAAATTTAGAAAATTAGTAAAGAAAAGAGATATCTATTGCAGTTAGACAGAGTTTGTTTCCTTTTCTTTTTCATAATGATGATAAGTTGCAGGAGATATCAAATATAGCATTTTTACGTAGCCATGCATGGCATCTTCATGCATGCAAGAAAGCAAGAAAAGACCACCAATTCCAATTTCATCCTCAATGTAGGCAATACCTTCATCAATGTTTGAAAATTGACGGTGCTCATCAATATGAAACCATTCAAAATAGGGCGGCCCGAAGAAATCCTCAACGTAAGATTTTCCTTGTGCAGGAAAAGGGCCATCAATGAAATGGATATCCAATCTTTCCAGAATACGATCATCCCATTTCGCTATTTGCCGTTTAGGATCTCCGCTCGTTGCAATCCCAACACCTTCAATTTTGCCATCAAACGTTTTTGCAATGCCAGAATTTCAGATCTGTTCCTACGCTCGGAGAAAACTAAAGATGTCCCAACACTTTTTGGAAGGAATTCCTTGGAGATACGGTAGAATTTTGAAAATGCACATGGTCCATGTGGTTAGCGGAGATCAAAAGAACCAGGAACACACGTGACATCATATGAAGGGCCTAGCCAGAACAGGGTTACAATTTCCAAGATGTTATATCCTCTCAGAGAAAAAAAAAACATTTATTCATAACAAATAAACCGTAAGGAAATTAACATATCAAGAAAAATTATTACATAAACTTTGAGAACATAAGTAGACCGAAGCTATCAAGAAGATGCATCTGTTGAAGAATGGAAGGATATCGATTTTTTGGACGGTTGCTGATTCCTCTTAAAACTGTAACTTTAAAAGAAATTATTGTAATTCAATATTGGATGTTTGAGGGAAAGCCTAAGCCATTCATTTATAGTAAATCAGGGTAACGTACAGACTCCAATCAGTCTTTGCAATTACTTTCCCTGGCAAACAGAGTTTTCTACAATCCCAAAGAGGTTTTCCTTTTGTAAAGAGTAAATGTAATGTGATGGTTACAAATGTGATTCAGAGCTGATGTAGCCAATGTTGGTCAAAAGCTCATCAAAGTGATTCAAGGATTTGAAGTGCAATTGAAAATGAACACAATTTAAAGTGATTGCTCAAATTTGTCTATAATGTAATCGTTTGAAGTTAGGAGTAGTAGAACTGAGTTGACTTTGAAGATCTTTTGACATCTCTTCTCTTCGGAGATATCTGATAAAATTGGAACAATACACAAAAGATTTGCATGGCTCTTGCGCAAGTATGACATGCCCAAATTGAGAAATGGGCCAATTTTTTTTAAACAATTGAGAAATGGGCCAAAATATTAAACAGTATCTAAAATTTGGCACCATATGTGCTTTTGCTGTTTACTTCTTGTGAAGCACTCATAGTTGTGATAAACCATGTGAGTAAAAGGATATTCAGATGTCGCACCATCTGTGTTTTTGCTATTTCCTTGCATGCAAAGCTACCATAAACCATGCCAGTAAAAGGATATTCAGATGTTACACAGACAAATAGAATAGAGGCGTGGTAAAAGCCTACACGGGCTTGAATACATCGCTAGTATTTAATCTTTTTTAAGTAAAAACGGGAATAACAATCTCTCAATCTCTAAATATTTTCTAGCCTTGCTAAGGCCTGAAGTTTGCCCTTTACAAATTTATAAATTGGAAATTTTAGACTCCACAGTCATGGCCTTGCACCTGGTAGTTAAATGAGTAGGGATCAACGCAAATGTATCATTTTTTATTGACAAATATGTGATGACATGGCTTTATTCTTTATGAGTTGAGATCATAATGCAAGAGATGTGAAGGACATGGAAGTTGAAAAATTAAGGATGGTGACTAAGAGATTAAGATTGTGGATAGGTAGGGGTTGTGTTATTGGCCTACCTTATCTCCCATCAAAAACACAAAAAAAGAGATTAAGATTGTGGATGCATTTGCAAGAGGTTTTGAAAAGCTTGGTAATGGAATGAAATTAAAAAGGTTTGAATTAGAAGAGCTTTAATGGAGTATTATGGAAGGCTACAACTTGATTAAGAAGAAAGCAAGAAAGGACCAAAAAAATAGTTTAATTGTGTGTATACATACAAGCTCATGACCTATATTTATAATTGGGGAAAGAGATTTGACACCTTCTTCATTTCAATTTTATCTTCTTATTTTTGAGATTTGCTACCCAGACTTTACTTTTCCAAAATTTTGTTTCATCTACAACCACAACCTCTAACCCCATAACCTTAGAAATCTTAAGAAAACAACAAAGACAAATTTCGACATTGAGCCATAAAATGACACTAGGTTCACTTGTCATTGTAAACAACCCAAGGCTACACTATATTGCTCTCCATCTATTTAATCTCGTGATGCTTAAGAAAACAAATAATTACTATTGTCAAAGGTAATACTACACCACATTCTACTCCATTTAATCTTGCAATGCAAAAATTGAAAAATAATCCAAAATATATTTCCCAAACTTAAAAAGGATAAAACTATTATAAAGAACTATTTAAAATAATTTTCAACTTAGGATTAAAATAGATTGAAATAAAAAATCTATGATCCAAAAGAAAACTTTTACAGAGGATAAGTGAAAACTCAAAAACAAAAACAAAAAAAAGCAAAAACCTAAATCTAATTTAAAAAATTAATTTAAGAATTCGTACAAAATCCAAAAAACAGAGAATTAACTTTTAACCACAAATCCATCAACCAAACATACTAAAATTTATTGGTTTTATTTATATTTTATACATTTTATTTTCATTTATATTCTACCAATTTATGTCAAGGAGTGTTGAAATCTCTAAAACTGCAAGACTTTTTACTCAAGATATAGCAATCCATTGAATTTAACTGAATGCTTCAAATTGAATCATAAAAATATCTTTCGAGTTTCAAAGTCTTGAAGATTCTCTTTGTTGTTATATAGACTTCTCAAAGTTGTATTAGACTAACTAGAAATATAACAAATTAATGAAAAAGCAAGAAAGGTAAACTGGGAGCCTCTGCAAAATAAAAAATTATCCATTGTAGAGGCAAGTAGTTGTACAAGTACCCAGAGAGAAATAGCCTTTGTACATATCTT
>MNCI01022557.1:0-11076 GCA_015680685.1 Gnetum montanum | reverse complement strand
CATTTGTAAATGATATCACACCTATGATATTGTATCATTGATATCGCAACTATAATATTGTATCTTCACTTACGATATAGTTAATATGATGTATCTAGGCCTAGTAATATTGTTTGCTTAATTGCATGATCATTATAAGTAATATCTTCACTAAGTTATTTGTCACTATTCTTGAAAAAAAAACTTAACACTTGGGTAGTAGCTAATACAATTAAAGTAATTTGTTAGGTTGGTTTCAAGTAGAAACATTTCACAATTAACCACTTAACTACAATTAGATATTGTATGAAAGCTACAAAAAAGACTCATAGAAAATTTTGTATTTTCTATGTTAACTTTGAAAAATCATATGATTTTGTAACTCATGACTAATTTATGGTTGTACCTAATTAAATTAGATATCCTTTTAAAATTAATGGCAAAAATATAAAATCTATATGAAAAAGACATCATTCAACTTAAAGACAAGGAATTAATGGATACTTCTAAGTTGTGGAGAAAAACTAGAGTAAAGAAAGGATACTCTTTATCCCCAACTCTCCTTAGTCTCTATATTAATGAGTTGTAGGATTGGATACATACAATAAACTATAAGTATGCTATCAAGATAAGATCTCATGTAGTGAATCTACTTCTTTCTGTAGTTGACATCACCTTAATTTCTACCTCTATGAAAAGTAAGAAAAATATGTTGTAAATTTTAGAAAAATTTTTTTTTCTATTCTAACCTGAAAGAAAATTTAAGGGTTGGAGGTGTTGGAAGAAGGGCAAGGGGAGTGGATACCCTAGGCTATATAGTCCAATTAGAACTTTATAACTCAACATTGCCCACCAGAATTAAATCCATAAATTGAGCTTTCAAATCAAGATTCTTTACCCCTAGGTTACATGTTCATTTGGAGAAAACAACATGATGATATAGGTACAAGAAATGTAAATTATAATTTTAAATTTTGGAATTGCACATGTAGATATATATAACTCCTTTAAAAACTTAGGTTCCCACTATGTGAGTAACTACAAATGAAATAAACCTATTAAAAAATCACATGAGGAATTAACACTCTATATGTAATTAAAAACAAATATAAAACATTTGTATTATATGTTTGAAAGATTAGAAGAAAATTTTTTAATATTTTCATTTATCCTATTGATGAATCATTTTTTGACTCGCTTTGATATCGGGTATCTGATATTGAAGCCTCAACATCAAATACCTGATGTTCGAGCCCAAGACACGATGTTGAATATCTAATATTGCAGGGTATATGCTGGCCTATAAATATAGCACTTGGGTTCATACTTTTTAGTTAGTTTTTAATTAGTTTTTCATAGTTTTTGTCATAGCTTAGTGAAGCTCTTGCAAATTATTTTTTCCAGAGTTAAAATATTTTCTGAGTGCCCACAATAAGAGTCTAAGTGTGTACAGAACTTTATTTGAACACTGATGTACCTGAGAGTAGCAGTGTGATGGAAATAAAGACAAGACCTTTTGATCATCCTTGCAGCACTGAGAATAGATTAATATTTCTTTAATGCATTCATTATTCAAGCACTTTACTTTAATGCATTTTCATAAAGAAATTAATTTTCGGTTATTAACGAACACAAGCATGACCACTTTAAGCATTCGTGTAGCACTTGGCAATCCAAAAACACTTAAAGTTTGGTAACCCAACAATGTTATATGCATTCAATATGTGTCTAGGAGAGTGGGACGAGTACTTGTGTTAGGCTAGCTAGGCAGTAGGCTCACTAGATATTAAATTCCTCTATCTTTCATTCTTGTTGTAGGTGATTAAATTTATAAAACATAAAATGATAAAAATCATGTACCTTAATTACACTTAAACCATATCTTTAAGCTTCACAAGTGTAGTTGGAAAGAAAACAAATGTTCTCAATGCCCATTTCACTTCCTAGAAGAATTAGTGCACTCAAGAACTATAGGTCCACAAAATTTGACCAGATCGCACATGAACACCTTAATGATTCATATGGTTGGACATAGGGGTACCTCACTAGTCATCATTAGCTTTATTGCGAGGGACTTTTTAGTTGTTTCATGTGCTATCTAGGATTTAGTGGAAATCATTCAAAATCATTGAAACAAACCTTAGAGTCATATCATACTTTACAATTACTACAAAAAAATTTAAAAAGCACACTGCATTTTTATCCTCTAACTAAAAATGTCTTCTTCTCATAAGAGTGATTCTCTATCCAAGTCTGATGGAGTACACCAGCTGGTGCCTCAATAATATCAAGTGGTATATGCTCATCCTAATGAGTATGTACCTAATTTCACCTTCATCTTATATCAAGATGAATAGCTATGGTGGCGTGACCTGGAAGGTAACATTGTGTTGCAGTCAAATCGATTCATTCCTACAATGCTCCAACAAATGCTTATTTTTCTAGGTCTCTAGGAACTTCATATTGAGTATGTTGTGCAAGATACTGATGCTAGGGATTATCATCCCACTGAGGCACAACATCTACGAGATCGATAGCTAGAATAGCGTTATGAGTTTGTGAAGGAAAAGAGATTCAATAATTTCCCATTCTTGATGTACTAAAAAGATAGTGGAGAACCCTTTTCTGGAGGTTTTCCATTTAGTGAAATTCCTCTCTTTGACTTCAATGAAGGAGATCAAAATCAAAACCTATAGTCCACAATTCACAATCCTAGTTCTGGTAAGAATGGATCCAATGACAAAGAAGGATCCAAAGACACAAGTCAAGGCAGCGATGTGAACAAGAAACAAAATCATGATCGTGGTCATGATCAATGAAGAGGTGGTAGCAAGCACCATGATGGTGCTAGTCCTCCTTCCTCTTCACCTCCATCATCATCTTCTTCTTCTTCTAGCTCGGATCACAACCATAGGGGATGTGACCATGATGAAGGTGACCGATGGGACCAAAATGATCGAAGGGACCATCAAGCAAGGCAAGATCAAGGGCATGGACATTCAAGAGAGGCACATCATCATGAATGAAGGGGTAATAGAGGACATCGTAGGCACTATAATCATGGCCTCGATGAGCCTTTTCTTGCTACCTGATGTATGCTTAATATCATAGAGGTAATGCAAATTCCAACAAGGCATCTAAAGAATAGTCAAATCAAAAGGCTAGACATGAACAATATTCCTTGGTTCGAAGGGGGATATAACTCAGATCCACAGAATCATCTCCAAGCTCTTCAAGATGCATGTACCTTGAAAAATATAGAAAATTAGTGGAAAAAGCCTAAGTTATTTCCCCAAACACTCATTAAAGAAGCAGAGAACTAGTATAATTCCTTAGAATAGGAATCTATCAAATGATGGAGTACCATGCTAGAATTGTTCAATGACAAATATCAAATGTACTCCAAAGTGTCCAACTTAAAAAGGTAGATCCAAGGATAAAAATAAGGAACACATGAATCCTTGGATACTACCATTAGTCGATACTATTTCTTAATGCATAGATGTCCTAGCCATGATTATTCTCAACTGGACCAACTTCACCACATTGTAGATGGGCCTCGATCTAAAATAAGAAGAACCCTTGGCGTCTATGCCCAAGGGCGACTATCAAAGTTAAGCATCCATTAGACCCAAAGATTAATTGAGAAGGTAGCTAAAGAGGAAGATGAAGTAAGAAAAAAAGAAAGTGCAGAAGAGTACAACTGCAATCCCTCCATTCGTAAGAGGGAGGTTTGATTCTATGATAGCCAGGAAGAATCAGCACTTGATGAGGTGATGAATAGGAAAGCCTCACCACTTAAAAAATTTCAATCTAAAATTACAACCAAGGTTGATCAGTTATGGGACTCCATGGATAGTAGATTTCAAGCTATCCTAAAAATTACTAAAGAGTCTAAAGAACAAGGTAGTGATCATGAGTGCAAGAGGTGTAAGGAAGCTAAATGTGCCTATCAATGAGGTAAGGGCAAGATTGCTGCAATAGAAGAAGTTGTGGGAAGCAAATCAAAAGATGATGATGGGTGTGACATCTGCCAATATGAACATCCTAAAGGATGTTGCCCCATAGTGTCACACTTACAAGAGTCTAGGGTGTATGCTTTGAATCCATGACTAGTACAAAGGTAAACACCCAAAAGATTACCTTATCCTCAAGGAAATTCTACCAGCAACAATAGTATTATCCAAGTGGAACTCCACTGCAATCATATGCACATTATTAACAATGGCAGCAATCATAGTCATGGGTGCTAGCACCACTAGGTAGTAATACCCTTACAGACAACTAGATCCTTATGGTTACTAAGTTCAGTAGCCCTTGTCTCCACGTGACTCTTCCGGTCACATTTCTACTTTCCAATCTCACTACCATCCTCTTGATGCTTATCAAACTCATTCTCCACATGCAAGAAGGGATACCACCTCTTACCCTTATCCTTCTTCTATCCCTACACACCTTCCTCCTTCCTCCACATAGCTACCACCTACTCCACCTATGTAAGATGAACTACTAGCACAACCGCAACAACACAATGCTACTAGGGCCATTAATCTACAATCAATTCATCAACTAAGTGGGCTAGATACTTGATCAAAGAAAAGACCTTTCTTTCAACCCCATAGTCTACCTAAACCCTTAAATACACCTATGGTTGACAACCCTATTCCTTCATCTTCCTCTATATCAAATTCCTTTAAGTCCCCTTCAAACTAAACACTGCCCAAGATCCATACTGTGATGCTTACTCATGCTGTATCTAATTGGATCTGTGTTGAAAACCTTCCTAGGAAATTAGCCAATTCTAGAAGCCCTCTTATTTATTTGTAGATTACTAGGAATGAACCGTGCAAAGCTCTTCTCAACTTAGGTTCTAGTATCAATCTAATTTCTCATGAGATGTATACGGCATGGAACCTACCTCCTCTCAAGAAAAGCAATATCAAACTAGAGTTGGCAAACAAGTCCATCACTATTCCATTGGGGCTAGTAGAAGACATTGTGACCACTATCTATGGATGGTCTTATTCTACTAATTTCCTAGTGATCAAGGTAGAGAATTGCAAAGGGGACTTCCCAATCATCATCGAAAGGACATGGCTAAGCACTCTTGATGTAAGAATGGGCATCAGAGATCTTTCCCTAGAAATATCTAAAGAAAATGCATTTCAAAAGGTCTAGGCAGTAAAATATTGATTTTGATCCCATATTTATAGGTTTAGGATTACCATATTTGATTCTAGGGTAAAGTAAATTTCACTTACAATTTTTCTAAAGTTCATTTTTGGCAAGTTTGACCATGCAAACTAGGTGATGGTGGGCATGAGACTAGTGATGCTAACGTTGTTGCCAAAGTGTTAGCATCACTGTGACATAGAAAAAATTTTTCTATTTTTTCCAAGCTACAGTACCAAGCCTTCATGACCATGTTTAATGCTCAAATTAATGTCACGTCATGGTTTGAGGACACTAGGAAGCTCATGAGACTCAATGATGATGTTAAATATCAATTGTAAAAGTCATGGATTGAATTTTACAAGTCAAACAAGTCATGATGCTAACGTTGATGCTAGGACTTTAAAAAAAATTTAGCAATTTTTCAAGTTACTATTCCAAGCCTTCAAAATGCCCAAATTAATAAGCTAAAATAATATTTATAGGACAAAGATGAGCTTGTAGGTTGAGAAAATATTGCTAGATGCCAAATCTAGAGATCTTGAAAAGGTGATGATGCAAGTATAGCAATGCTAATGCTAACGCTAACATTAGTGTCAGTGTCATCTATAATAGTTTTAAAAAATTTTAAGTTTGCTAAAATTTCCATTTGGAGTATCAAAAATGATGTTAACTAGTTACCAAACAACTTGAGGAACCAATATTGAAGTCAAGATGTAGGTAAGATGTGCAATGGATGTGTTAAGTATGGTGATGGAGGTACTAACATTGATGTCAACATTAGTATCAGCTTAACACTTCAAAAAATTTTGGTCTCAAGATTCCAAGTCAATCTATCAAAATGCAAAAATTTTATGCCTACCATGTTGAAAGTGTTGTGGACAAGTCATTTGGAATCCTACAAAATTAAAACATAGGCCTAAATGTATTTCCATCATAGGTGATGTATACAAGATGATCTAGGAATGATGCTAACATGGGAGTAGTGATTCATGGGTGATGTTAACATAGAATCAAGATTACCACCAATACTTTTTTAAAAATTTATTTTTTGAACTTTCAGGGATCACCAAAAGTGAATCTCATATGCTAAGTTATGAGCTAAAATGGTCCCTAGATACCTCTAAAAGTTAAGAATATGTCTTCTGACATCTTTTTAGGCCTTTTCAGTATTCAAACTCAACTTGCGCAATGTGAAACTACACATACTTTGGCAAATGTGAAATCAAAAAAAGTGGATACAACAATGCCAACATTACATATACATAAATCTTATAATAAAGCCAAAACACCAACAAAGTGCAAGTTGCATCCCAAGTTGAAGGAGGTGGTAAAATAAGAAATTGAAAAACTTTTCAAAGTTAGATTCATCTATCCTATTATGAATAACTAGTAGGTAATTTCAATTATAATCATGTCAAAAAAAAAGGAAGATAATGGCAAATTTGCATTAACTTTAGGCTATTAAACATGGAAATCTTTAAAGACAATTTTCTTCTTCAATTTGTTGATTAAGTGTTGGATACCATAGTAGAACACAAGTATTACAACTTCTTAAATGGTTATAGTGGAAATAACCATATACAAATTACTCTAGAGAATCAAGAAAAACCAATGTTCATAAGTTCCTCAAGGACTTTTTCATATAAGATGTTATTTGGTTTATGCAACATCTTGATACATTCTAATACTTGGTCCTTAACATCATACAAAAGTAGATTGGCAATGGTATGGAAGTGCTTATGGATGACTCTACTTATGGGTTAGATTTTGAACAATAACTAGACCTCTTTCATCCTGATGGAGTTTTGATGAGTTTTGCTCTCTTTGGGGGTTTTATATTGTTATCCTACAACAGCACGCGATATTCCAGTCCAGTTATAGCAGATATCAAAAACCCCAATTACTTAAATAGATATTTAAGTTGTGTGTGAAAATAAATATAAAGGTCAACTAATAAAAGAGCCATCTCATGATTTAAGAAGTTGTTGTCTTAGAGCACTATATTTCCAAAAAAAAGGCATTAAGATAATTCCTATAAATATCAAGATCATCCAATAAATGACTTAAAGACTTGAAATAGTAAAAGATATGAGGTCATTCCTTACATACTAAGTATTATAGGTAATTCATTAAGGACCTATCAAAGATTACCAGACCAATAGTAAAACTCTCCAAGAAGAGAGCATCCTTCATTTAGTTAGAATATTATGAGAAGTTTTTTTATCTGCTCAAGAAAAGACTTCTAGAGACTCCAATCCTATGAGCACCTAATTAATTAAAGTCCTTCTACATCATAACCAATGCATCCAAATACACTTTGGAAGTTGTGCTCACATAGCTGAATAATAAAAAATTTTCATACTACATATACTATATAACCAAAAGCATTTCTAGTACACAACTTAATTACACCACAATCGAAAAGGTGATAATAGTGATGATGTATGCACTTGAAAAATTTAAACACTGAGTACTTAACTATACAATACTTATGCATATAAATCATAATGCAATCTGGTTCCTGATGAACACACCAATGATAACTCCTTAAATAATTCAGTAGTTGGTGATCTTATAAGAGTTCAACATTACAATAATTAATAATAAGAGAACCAAACACATTGTTGAAAATCAATTTTCCTAATTTAAGATGAGATAACAAAGTTGATGAAGAGCCTCTATCTAATCCATCTCCTAATGAGCCTTTATTTGGTAAGGCTACTATAGTGTTTTTATCAATAATCAATCCTTAATTTTTTGAACATCTTACATATATGAAGAAGCACAAAGTTCCTACTAAATGGCACAAACTTAGGATCCAAAAATTTCTTTACTAGGTCAAACATTTCATGGAAATAAAGAAAAATCTCTACAAGATCTATGCAGATGACTTGGTACACTAGTGTATCTCAAAGGAGAACCAATTAAGAATTTTCTAAGAAGTAAATAAGAGCCATGTAGAGGTCACTATGATGGGTGAAGAATGGTTATTAAAATTCTCATGGATAGTAATTTTTTGCTTGCACTCTTTCATGATCTACATTACTTTGCTACCTCTTGCAAACTATATCAACAAGATAGTAAGTTATAGCTCACCTTGAGAGACTACAATAGTGGATCCAACCACTATATCCTTTTGACTTATAGGGAATTGATTTTATGGATCTCATTATCCCTTCATCTAATGGTAATTTATATATCATTATTTCTGTAGATTAATATGCAAAGTGGGCTAAGGCACTACATTTATTGATTTCACTATAGCAACTAATACAAACTTCTTCAAGCAATAGATGGTGAATAATTTTGTTATATCACATGTACTTATCTCAAATAATGACACATAGTTTATAGACAAAACATTCAAAAAGTTAATAAAATGTTTATGGGTAAACCAAAAATTAATAATACTAGATTATCCTCAAGCTAATGACTAAGTTAAAGTTATAAATAAAAAAATTATCTAAATCTTAATACAAACCATTAGTAGATATAGGAAGAATTTCAGCACCAAACCTAATAAGGCTCCATGAGCTTATAAGTTGACTTAAAAACTTCTTATTAGCTATTTTACTTATAAACTAGTGTATGGGAAATTATTAAAACTATTCATCCAAGTAAAACTTTGTATACTAACTACCCCATATAATCTAAACTTGTATTTCACTCTAGCACATTTACTCAATTAAAATGTACTTGAAGAAAATAGGATGATTATCTTGATGCATAATGAAGTATACAAATTATATAACCAGTAGAGGCATAAACTTAAGATTAAGCACTTCAACCTCCAATCAAGTGACACTATCCTTTATTATAATTCAAATATTTCACCCTAATGTATGAAACTCCAAATTATTTGAAAAGGAGCATATATAGTTCACCCAGTCTAGATCATGTGTTAAATCCACAAAATCTTACATTGGTTAATATAAAGCAAATTAAGCCATTTAGTAAGCATAGTGGAACTAGAACGTTAAGAACTTCAATAATTATTATTGCTAAATCCAACCTTCACATCTTCTCCTTGAAACTCAATCATGGAAGAGATACTTTGATTTGATAAGACAGTCAAGTGCATCTTGATCTTTATCTTCTACGATTTTTTTACAACTTTCTTTAAATTTTTTATTTTTTTGATATTTTCTCTTTTGTTATATAAGTTTTCATTTTCTTTGAATTATTTTATTTATTTTTTTAGTAATTTGTAATATTTTTGGTTAATAAAGTTTCAAATTTTTGTGTACGAAGCAACTCCATTCAAAGAATTTTGTCCTATCTAATCAGGTTATTAGAGGAGTGATTATCAATGATAGTAAGATCACAATATGCATTCCTTTATTTTCATAAATAAGAGGTTCCTATCATGGTAATAATATAATTCTATCACACCAAAAAATAAAATTAACACATGATCATCAAAGCTTAAAGGAAGGAGGAAGGACCAAGAGGATTAGATAAGGGTGTGACATCAAAGGGATTTGCTAATTTTTTGAACTTTCACCTTGGGTTCAACTAGCCCCATGTTGATACACTAACACTTATGTCTTTATTATTTTTTAGGAAATATTATTTAAACACAATTTTTCTCTTATTACATCACTAGAAAGGAAACAATCAATCAGGTATTCACCTAGTGATAAGACACTTGATTTGGAAGCTCCTAGTCAAGGGTCCAATTCTAGCGGGCAATGCTAAGTTATATAAAGTTCTAATTAGGCTTGGGGTGTATCTATGTTTGAATTATTTTAGGTTCCAAGACCCCACTAAAGAGCCTACTTCCACTAATTCCATGTTTGTTTGGACTATTTCCACTATGTGATAAGAAAGGCAAGTGACATATGACTAAAGGTGCTTCTCTGTTGGGATTAAAATCAGTTATAAGGCTAGAAAGACATGAGACCCATGCCTAAAGGTGCTCCTCTAACCAAATACCAAGCTCCATAAATTAAACATTAATGACTAATTACTTACTTTAAGTACATTTATAGTATGTTTCCAGATTTTTCTTTATTGAGTAGTATTATTTTCAATACAATGGACAATTGGTGTCATGGTGGTGGGCCTAAGATGATGCCAAAAAATGCCACTGGTGAGTGTACAAACATGGTTTGAAATTCCAATAGAGAAGTAACATGATCATTGTAATCATGCACTACACATAGAATTCCCTATGATCATAATAAGGTATCTCACATCCCACTTCTTCACTTCCTTCTAAGTCTAACTCACCTTACTAGTATGTTACAATTATGATTTCAATAGTTTTGTTTGGCATATTGTAGAATTTCAACTACAGTGATTGTATGTTGATTAAACCAAGGACATGGTCCACATTTGATTAACACCTATTGACATCATTATGTAAGGTTATTATAACTAGGAGTCTACTTTGGGAAGGAACCACTTATATAACTATTGGGGATCATGGCCAAGGACCAACTCCACACATTCCAAGAATATAATGGATAGTTTTCCTATCTTTATGCATTAATAATTAATTCATTTCTCACTATTTTCATTCAATTTTATGTTCAAACTTCTCCAAACATCCTAATTCTTAACTAATTTTCTACCTTCAAAATAATTGAATTTCATGATTTCAAATCATCTTGAAGCATTATAAATTCTTACATCAAGTTTAATAGTCTCTTCTAAGCTTTAGCACCCTTCAATAGATCCAAATTCAATGTTTAAATCCCTTGAATTTCATTAGAAAACAAAAATCCAAAGTAATGCTTTAATAGGCTACAACATTGCACATCATAACCACTTAGTTGATGTAGTGACTAAGCTGCATTAACACAACTATGTTGACTAAGCTACATCAACATAGTGGATAAAACCTATACATAGCATGTAGTCCCCATGTAATTATGCACCTTTTTCTTCCAATGATTAATAAGTTTTTATAGTTCTTCT